>JARHVA010005899.1:330000-630000 GCA_037957365.1 Torreya grandis
GATTTACAGACTAAGATATAGAACATGGGTAAGTGCATAGAGATGGGGGAGTAAAAAGAGGATAAAAATTTGTGTTTGGAGTGTTGTAAATAGTTTCATGTACATGGCTTTAAAATTGTGTATGTGGTTCTATAACATATGCTTGGTGATCACTGAGACTAAACTTCAAACATAGTTTAATAGATTAAACCCACGTGCATGGTTTTAACACATTAAAAATACATACATGGTTATAAATTAATATAACCACATATATAATTATGTTTATTTATAACCAAAGACATAGTGTCTATACCATTCATTCAGCATTGATGCAAACTATGACTAGGAGATAGTAAGAGGAAATATTTGGTTGGCAGTGAGACTAGGGCAAGCAAAAAACACACTAGCAAATCAAATTCAATAATGGCATGCCAAAATAGAGGTATATAAACATGTTTTAGTCCATTTAGAAAAAAAAATTATTTAATTTTGTTGCATCCTTCATAAAATTATTTTTTAGCACAGGTAGAGGCTAATGTGACAAGTGGTAATGAACAAAAACCTAACCCTCCTATCTCTCATAACCCATAAAACCCTCATATCCCTCCTAACCCATAAAATCATCATATCCCTCTTAACCCACAAAACCCTCCTATCCCTCCTAACCCACAAAAAGCTACATATCCCTCCTCACCCATAAAATCCTCCTAGTCCTCCTATAGTTCATCAATCCCTCTAAGGTAATCAAGAGGATTTAGTAGCCCATATCATTAAAAATAAGATCAAACTTGAGAATTTTATAGGACATTGATGAATCCTCATGAAAACAACCCACACTAACTTTCTCTAGAAAACATATTACAAACATTATTAAGTGGAATTAACTCATTAAAAAGTCGAATTGATAGGTGGGTTGAGTATTTAAGTAAATGTAGGGCATATTATTCCAACAAATTACCTTCAACTAATGTGAGTGATAAACACATAACTAATTCCCAAATTTTTGACTTATTTAATGATGGTAAAATTGGTGCATCAATAGATGTGATGGCCAAATGGATTCTAATCCTCTTGTGTTCTCATGATTTGATCAAACAATTTTTTTAGGACTGATGGTGGATGGTATTTGATCACTCACCTTAAAACAATAATGAGGTCTTGATGTATTTTTTTATAAAACTTTATTATGAGTTTATGTTGATTGAAGGCCTAAAATATTTTGATTCCTCAAAGTTCTAGGGTAAATGAAATGACTATTCACAAGATAAGCTAGGTGCACATCATTCACTTAATTATCCTATGAGAGTACGTATCAATAAACCATATCCTCTTGATATCCTACCCTCTATAATTAAGGAGACCATATAGATTGATACTTTACATGTGATTAAGGTGTTTACTGATACCCTCATTTAGTATAAGATCTAGGTGTCTCATACTCATGTTGGTAAGAGTGGACATGATGAGCCTTCATCTAGTGCTGCTATGAGATGAGCTCACTATTATAGATCATTTGGTGATATATGCACTAAAATTGAGGAGGATAAAGCTATCATGTAACCTAGTCATGGTGGTATTTCTATTGGCCTAGATGATATCGATCTTACCATGTTTTAGTCATCTACATTTTATCTAGACACCTTGGCTACAACTTCTTAGGTATCTTTAATATTTTAATTATTGTAATAAATTATCAGACTTGTTAAATTTAAAATATTTGTACAATTTAAAATATAATAATTAATTTTCATGTAGAAATATTAATAATGTATATGATTTTTTATGTTGTGGCAAGATTTTATACAACACATGAGCACATGTGATGTTGTTACTATGCCTATATATACCTATATGAAGGTGATATGTAAGGATTAATTAATCTTATGGTTCATTATACATGTATGTTTTTGTTGTTGTTGTTGTTGTTGTTGTTGTTGTTGTTGTTGTTGTTGTTGTGTGTGTGTGTGTGTGTGTGTGTGTGTGTGTGTGTGTGTGTGTGTATGCAAAAGTGTCTAAGAATCATATTTTGTCTATTTAGTTGGTGACCACACTAGACACTCTGTCATATATTCAAAAGGGACAAAATGTAGGTGTAATTGTGATTTCATCTACACAACTCACTAAGGTACATGAGAGTTATAATTTTTAAGTGTAAATATGGATACATATTTTTTAATTATCCTCTATACTTGTAAAAATAGATTACACATGAAATAATTGTCTACGTAGACTCATTTGATGATGTCTTTTGGTCTTATTGAAATGATAAATTAATGTGACGTGGTATAGTTAACAATTTAATTTAAAAAATTTCATATTATATTTTAATTATTTAATTATTTGGCTTAATTTTTTATGAGATAACTTTGAATTTGTGTGTGTGTGTGTGTGTGTGTGTGGGTGTGTGTGTGTGTGTGTGTGTGTGTGTGTGTGTGTGTGTGTGTAATGACCTAACCCTTTTTTATCATGAGCACATCATCGAATCCTAGTAGTGATCCATTTCACACTCATGTTCGCTAGTGTGAAATTATCATTTACCTTATTGAACACTAGTCTCAAATTTACCATGACCTCTAGCTTGTAGTAAGTGCAACTATGAATGATTTTATATCATTTTAAAAACGTGTTAGTTTTTTAAGTAGTTATTCTAGTACGTGTAAATTTTTTGATAATATTTGCATATTAAGAGTTGGAACTATGGTTGAGTTTTGATTGAAAGAGGACTCGTAGTCAAAAATATCTGACACCTCTATTTATGACCAAGTCATACAAGGGGCATACTTCTACAAGTAAGTCAAAGAGAGTGATGTATTTTGATGATTAGGATCATGTCATATGACATTTTATTTTATGCCTATATGGCTTGATTTATAATTCTTTCACATTGTATGCCTACATGACATTGACTTGGGATATTATATTGTGTTCACATTTTGTAGGTTTTTATATGGATTTTAGGGATATTATATATACATATATTATTCAACATTTCACTTTTCAAATATTCTCATTGATTTCACCTTATGGATTTTTTTTTAATTTATTACATATTATATTACATGTTCACATTATTTTACACCTTAAACTTTTGTTGAGCACTAAAAATCTACCTTGCAGCCTATTAAATGTTATTGAAATGTATTATAAATTTATTTATAATTATGTTAAAATTTTATTATAAAAGGTGTGGTAAGTGATCATGATTCAAGTAGGCCTATCTTAGATCTACTTAATAGGTATCTTTAATATTTTTATATTCCTTATTCAAATTACATCTCTTGATTATTTAATGAATATCCTTGATCTTTTCAAGGCTATCTTATATCAACAATCTAACCTCTATCCAAAAAACACAAATAATCTTGTTGGGTATTTTCAGCTAGACCTCTAGTTTATGATGCTCTTCAATTGATCTTGGTCTCAAATCAAATGTTTATATATTTATCATGGTTATTTCACACTTTATAATATATTATATGAATCCACCTATATCTTCAATGATCCTCTTTTATCAGTCTTCAACTAAAAACCAATATTCTTCCTTTTACACAATCTTTTAGGCCTTATTCTAATGTCTATTAACTTTTCCAATAATGGATTTTTATAAACCTAATATCCTTATGAATTTTAAGGTTTTTATTATATTATTAAGGTTATTTTTTATTCAAATAACCATGTTTATAACTTATCATATATTGGTTCCTTCAACAAAATAGAAAAACACATATTTTTTCTAGTCCTTTCAAGACCTTGACAAGTAGGTTTGCTGTGTTAGAAGAGTATTTTTTACCATTAATTAGATTATTAAATCCTTCATCAGGGTTATTAGATGCATTTTTACATTTATCAACTCTACACATAGGTTACCCTTCCTTCAATATGACTAATTATTGATCTTTATTGAAGAAAACATGCCGATGGGTGATACACTATGTAGGTAGGGAGGCAGTGAGGTATCAATGATAGTCAAGATCAAGGTATCATAGTATGGAAGGATATATAAATATCAAAGAATGTTGTTTAAGGTAAGATATGTTGTAATAATGGTAAGAGTTATGCATAGGCCATAGGCTTAGGAAACGGGTGCTTTAGAGGTGAAGAGAGAGAAGTTGATGGAGTCTTACCGGAAAAGGGAGAGCGCATGTCTTTTATACATCTCATGGAGGTAGGGGTTGACACTATAGCATAGTATTTAATTAGCCTTTATCTCCCAAGGAGAGGTTTAACTCAAGAACTGATCCTCCTAAAGATCCTTTAGGGTTTACCCATTTGAATGAGTTTTTAACTAGGCATTTTTGGCTTGAGGAGAGAGGAGATGGAGCAACATAAGAAGTGGCTAGGGTTATTTTAAAAAACCTAGTTTATGTAAGTTATGTTAACATCTCTAACCCCTTTCATTCTTATGGTTCATTTTTTAAATATGTTATCATAAATATTGACCTAGGTTCTGATCCTTTTCTTGTTTCTTGATGTTAGATTCCTACAAATAAACATACAATAGGTGTTTTAGAGGGTGAAGTGAGTTTAGAGGGGTCTAATATAAAAGGAGAAACTTTGAATAAATCTCTAGAGATAAATTATATAGGTGATATTCCCTTAATCTTTTTTGAATCTCCCCTTAATCTAGAATTAGCAGACTCTAATCTATCTGAGGGGATTTTGGCAAGATATATCAAGTCCTTGATAGGTAGATGTATTAGGAAATGACCATCTTTAGAATATCTTCAGTAATGGGTATCTAGTTCATGGCCTTCTTTCAGACCCTCTTCAATCTTTAGGATTTCAAATGGATATTTTTGTCTTCAGTTTCAATCTCTAGAAGATCAAGATTTTGTGTGAAAGCATGGAGCCTAGTTTATAGGCAAATAGGTGATGTTTTTTTTCCAATGGGTTCCCTTGTTTTATTGTGATTAATCTATCATCACTGAAGCCCCAATTTGGGTAATATTTTAAAATATTTCCTTCACTTTTTGTGATCTGAGTTTATTCCAATAGTTGGTGAGAAAAATGGGAATTTTTGTTAAAATTGATGATTCCATTGTAACTAGCCTGAATTTTAGTAAAGCTTGTGTAATGGTAGATCTATATCAACATCTACATCATTCGATGAGGATGTCTTCCTATCATGGATTTTAGAATATTTTTTTCAACTATGAAGGGCTTCCATTTAGGTTCTTCAATTGTAATAAATCTTGTCACAAGATAGATGCTTTCCCTGAGAAGGGTTTTAAAGATTCTCAATCAATGTTTGTTTAGAAATGGGTTAGGACGATTGACTGCCTGAATGATGATTTGGTTCACAATTTGATTTTATCTTTAAGATCTAATGCAACTGAGATTCTTTCTTTGGAAACCCTTCTAGTAACTAAAATTAACTCTCAAATGAGTAAGGTTTTGGTGATAGAAAAAGAGATGATGGCAACCCTTTTGATAATTCAAATTAACTCTTAGAAGAGTAAGGTTCTGGTGGTAATAAAAGAGAGAGTGATAATAGTAGAGAAGATTGTTTTGGATTCTAGGAACCATTATTTTCTAAGCTAGGAAAGGAAGATTCCATCGTGGAAGCTAGGTTAAAGGAAATTATAATTATTTAAATCCCCTAAGATAAGGATAAATTGGCATTAGAGGAAGAGGATTGCTATGAAAAAAATGAAGAGATAGCAATCAAGGAGGTTTTATCTATTTCTTAGATCCTTAGCAATTTGAATACCCTTAATTGTGGCCTGAAAGGGAAGTCAAGAAGGAAAATGGAAGTTGAAAGATTCTAGTTGGATGCTTGGAATTCAATTTTATGTATAACCCAATGGACCATGAAATCATTGCTATCCAATAGGAGTAGATACCTAAAATCAATAAGAGGATGATCTAAAAGCTGGTCTAGTAATGTTTTCCTATTTTTCAAATGCTTTGTTTTTTCTACGTTTTGATTTGTTTCGATATTCATTACAATCTTTCAAATTGAGTGTCCTTATAATAATCCTCTATTTTGATGAGACTATTTTGGTTTCAAGGTCTCAATTTTTTATTTTTGGTCTCTTTTTACTAGGGGACTGGACCTCCCATTATGATCCAAAACTAGTTAAGGCTCTAATTAAAAGTTAAGTATTTATCTAAAAAATGAATAAAACATGGAGTTAGGCCCAATTATATAGGCCTACAGAACCTGTAACTAGAATAACTCCATCATTAGAAATTATATAAACTTTAAACCTTACTTATTACTTTGAAAATTCTTATCTATACTGCCCTCTCAAATTTCATGATCTTTCATTCACTCATTTTGAATATATTCAAGTTTAGGCTTACTTAAACCCTATTTTTAGCTTATTTGTAATCTTAAAAGAACAAAATCACTGATAAATTTACTTTTAGTAGTTGAGGAATTTTTTTATGTGCTTTAGGAGTTTCAAAAAGTAATACCCTAATAAATAAATTTATTTGAAAGGAATGAAAATATTTATATTTACACTAAAATATAATTAATAATATAGATTTACTTAATCTAGCACATGTAATAAATATGGTAAGTACAAAGTAACTAAGGGATAAGAGAGTGTATCTTATTTAATGTTTTGTTTTGGATCATGGTAGTGGTCAAGAGTTTTCATAGGTTTGTGTTGAATATATGTATTTTATTTGTTCTATGTTTTAACTACTTTTTACCTTTAGATAGTTACATTGATCTGGGACATTAATGTTGATGATTGTGTCTATATTTGATGCTATTGTCTGTATTTGATGCTATTATCTAGTGAGATATATAAATAAGAGTGACCTAAAATTTATATAAGATCTATGCTACCCCTATATAATTATTATATTTATCAACTTATGCTTGTGTGTGTTAAATATAGATAATAATTAACCCTAGTTATTTTCCATTATGCCTATTACAACTTGTTAAAAAGGGGTTAGTAACATGAGTCGATCTATCCATAGCAACATTTTTAATTCTAAGTGTTACCTACATAGCTAATACTCCTATGAATGCCTTAAACTCACATGTAATTCTTCCTCCTATTCATGTGCATGAAATTGTAATAGTATGACTATATGTTCTTTCTCCTAGTATCCCTTGGTACAAGTGATGCAATAATATATTTGAACTTTTGAATTATTTATATATCTAAAACAGTGATGTAGTGAAATTTGATAGCTTAAAATAGACAATGATATCTTATTACAAAGTTACCTTATCAAATTAGAAGGTTTTGTTAATTAGACCATAACCTTTGTATATATAGGAACCTTTTGAATTTGAATTAGAGCCTACTATTGCATGAAAATAATACCATATGTTGGGAAAAGAAGGCTAAAAAAATGGTCACAATGTGAAAGATATGGCAAAAGATAAAAATATAATACTAGATAGTTGCATCGAGCCTGGGCACTAACATCAATGCTAGTATCTAAGATAGATGCAAGTGTCTAGGGGATAAAAACTTTTTTTAAAAACCATAATAGGTAAGGGTGTCTGGTATACACTACATGAAGGTAAATAAACATAGAACACAAGCCCAAGGGGTAGGTAAATCAAGTGCAAAAAGATGTAGCTGAAGAGTTCCATGAGAAACCACATCACTAGATGTCTATTTATTGTTAAATATTGATATACATACAAGAAGACCAGTAATATGTGTACTTTTAACAAAATGGGTGTCTACATTTTTGCCCATTTAATCTATTAATGTAATAAAAAAATGAGAATTACTAGTTTAAAGGAAAATAAAATACATACCTTGTTATGGTCAACACACCTTATCTTTTCTTGAATTATTCCTTCAATATTTTGTCCTTGATCATCATACATGTTGTTCCCAAAACTAGCTACGCTCATTTTTAGAACAACCCCTACAAAACTTGTCTATTTCATGTTTTTCACTTGAAGTTTGTCTTTTGAGGCAAGTTTTTCTTGATATCGTGTTTGGTCAATTGGCATCGTTAAAAGTTTGTGACATTCCCTTGTTATGATTTCTAAGAAACATGAAAATCATTACAATTTTGATGTGATCAGAATGACAAAAATTTTGATAATTTTCATAGAAAGTGTTTTCTTAAGTTTGCATGTAAGGGTGGTGAAAATTGTCATCACTACATGTGGTTTTAAGTTTCACGTGCAAAGGTGGCAATTTTTTCTACCCATTTTTCATGCAAGAGCAGCGATTTTTTCCACCCCTACATCCCTCTTCTAACCCCACATGCAGAGGTGGAAATTTTTACCACCCCTACATGATCTCAATTTTTGTGCATGGCATTTATGGTTGTGCATGTTGAGTAGTTGGTGTCATTTTTCCCCCCTTTCAACCCCCTTTTCACCTCATTTTATTTCATTTCACTTTGTTTTCTCCTCCTCCTTGCTTCTAGTCGATCGTGCGAATGAGTGGGATCAAAATTTTATTGGATTCAAGCGTGGATTGCATTTCACCAGGTAGGTTGTTGCATTCTTTCTCTTCTTGTTTAGGTTTTTTATTTTTTTTTGTTTTTCCTCTTTTTTAGTTTCTTTTTCTATTCTTTTCTAGGTTATATTTTTGTTTCTTCTCCCCTCTCTCTTCTTCCATGAGGATCCCATCTAGGTGAAAGCTTAAACCCCCTCACGTGAACTCGTCAACTCATTTAAATAATGTAATGGTGGTGAATTTCACCACCCTTACATGTGGCTATCAAACTAGTGTAAAGGTAGTGAATTTCACTAGCCTTATAGGTCCCTTGCCAATCAATGTAAGGGAAATAATTTTTGCCACCCTTACATGAAAGCTACCAACTAGTGCAAGGGCTGTGATTTTTGCCACCCTTACACAACCTCAAAGTTCCCCCTTTTTCATGCATCGGTGGTAGAAATTTCCACCCTTACATGATGTTCCTTTCCTCATGCATAGGCGGCAAAAATTTCCACTGATGCAAGCCTACCAGTCCCAATATGCACATGCAGTAATTTTTGCCACCTATGCACAAGACCTCCCTCCACATGCAAAGGCAAAAAAAAATTCCGCCCCTATATGCTTTCTCTCCAATAAACCTAACTATAAAAAAATTCATTTTTCTCATTTTTTTTGAGCCCACATCCCTTTCACTTATCGATTTGCTCACACCTTAGCCCTTTCAAGCACATTCCAATGATCATGATAATCCAATGTGTAATTTTCCTAGATCACCAATATTTCCCCTAATTGTGTGATCATGATTCTTATTGAAGTTTCTCTTCAAGATCCTTCTTCATCAATATACTTTTGACAAAGGCTCATCTTGATGACTAAGGTTTCTCTAAAGAAGTCAAAGATAATGAAGTACCAGTATTAAGGTGTTTTTTCAGTCACCCCAGTTGCTTCTAATGTGGATGACATTAGGGATAAAGAGATCGAACATGTAGATATAGCTTAGTTTAAAGAAATAACCAAAGAAAACAATCCTAGCTCTAAAATGAAGAGGATAATTGAGAGCAATATTCATCTAGTCTCCTTTTTCCCTGTGGTGGCTCATTGCATAGAGTTCATTCTCTAGTGTGCTCAATTCTACAACAAAGATACCAAGGCTGTGATAGATGTTGGTAGTAACATAGTAATTAGACTAGACCCTGAGTTCATTGACAAAGTGTTTATGTGCCCTCCCACTACTGAAGTGTTGAATCTTGACTTCATAGAAGCACAAAATGAATATGATAAAGATCTCGAGAAAGCAAAGAAAGTGATTAATAATAGATGGATCCAAACTCTTAGAGTGAACTTATCTAGATGGCCATGAAACTTTCCAAGGAGTGATTTTATAGAAGAGGTTGGTGACTTGATTACTCTTCTCAGCAGAGTACGAGGTTTACCTTCTTCCTCTCAGTTTCATGAATGGATGTATCCCTTTATTAAGATAATTCTCTAGGGCAAACAAGTCATTTTCTGGGGAGAACAAATCAACAATGCTTTGCATGAGCAATTGACAAAGGTATCCACTACCTCTAAATTTTACATGACTTCATACTTGATATATATTGCAGCATCCATGAGGATCTTCCCCAATTTAACATCAAAGGGAGATAGGAAAAAAACCTCGGTATATCAATATTACCCTCAGCTAACATTGAAGAGTTATATCCATCATTTTATGAGGGTAAATGATGCTTTTTTGTAGAATTTTTGTGTCTCTTCAACCCCTAATTAGAACAAGAAAGAGTTTTAGATGAAGCCTGGACTGTTGTGAATGACTTTGGGTGTATGTTCTTACAGTTCCCTACTTTTTTATCTATGGGTTGGCTTTTTCCAAGGTTATCACTATATGCTTCCAAGATTCCCCTCATATAAATTGGTCTTGATGGAGCTATGCAGGTAAATTGTTGTCTTGCACAATAATTAGATGGAATGAAAGAAACCCAGTTTTAAGTTCCCAATTGAAATTGGCAGATTTTCAGTATTGACCGCTACAAAAGGTAGAGCAATGGAGACCAAAATGCAACTTGTAACCATGAAGCATTTCAAAAAGAAACTAGATTTTGATGACATTGGTGTAAAGGACATGATTAGAAGGAAGACCCAGTTCCATGAATCTATGACCAAAGATGTTTGAAACGATTTGAGGATAGAGGAAGATATTAGAAAGATGGACTATAGTAGACTATCTCTTAAACAAATAGAATATCTGGGGCTCACTGATATCCCTATAAATCTAGTAGATGATAGAGATCTGATCAATAATAGATATCATGTTGAACAAGTCGCCAATGGTCCTCTTCCCTCGATTCAATGGTCTCAAAAAGAGTTGACTTCCTTGAGGATGAGATTCAAACCAATATTGGCAAACACCAATGATTGGTTAGTAAATAAGGGGATCACTTTGAAAGAATTTATTATGCAGTCAGAAGTTGAATTTCAAGAAGAGACAAGGAGGATAAAAAATAGAATGAAGAATAAAAGTGATGTTCCTTCTCCTTCTAGGCCCCATAATCCTAGGATCGTTTTTGTAATGAAGAAATCAAAAGTTGTAGAAAAAGAGATGAAAATAACAGATATGGAGGTTGAGAAGAAAAGCATTGAAAAACCAATAGTAGGATAGATGGAAATTGATGATAGGCGTATAGATCAATAGGAGATGAAAACCCAATCTTTACAAGAGGGTGTAAAGCCAAACGCATGAATTTTTTCTTTTCCGCCCAACTCACCTAGTGCATCTCCTTCACCTATTTCTCCAATCAATGTTCCCTCATCTAGAGCCACCTCTCCTTCTAAAATTATTTTTGGCAACCCTAAAAGCTCTTTTGGAGATGTTCTTCATTCATCAGGATCCATTCCCAGTTTGTCATCTCCATATTTTAACATCAAAGATAGTTTTACCCTCGACCATTTAGTAGCAGGTGTTGTTTTAATTGATACTACACCCATTATTTCCACTAGAAGTGCAGGTGCTACCCTAGTGACACCAACTACAGGGATTGTTACTAATGTAAGTGCTTCTACTCACCCACTTTGGTTATTGGCTTACATTCCCAAAAGAAAAAAATAAGCCATCTCTCTAGATGACTTTGACTTCAGTAAAAAGGTGCTGGTAAGAGTTAAGACTCCCAAGAAGCCAAAGATCCTTTCAAAGATGATTGGAGATAAGGGACACAAATTTTTTGAAATAGCTAAACCTCTATAGGATGCAACTCTTGAAAATTTTGATATAAGCAGCTACTCTATCTCTCAAGTTGAGTTAGGGAAGAAAACTCACGAAGGCACTAAGAGTGATTTGCAATCAAAAATGGATATTATGGTTCAAAAATTTGATAGGGAAAGAGAAATGAAGGATCACTATGAAGTGAGGGTGGAATAATTGACTGCAATGATAAGAAGAATCACTCTCACTCCAGAAGTAGTAACACTAGAGGCTATCTCCATAGATGATCCTGTGATCTAGAAATCAGAAAGAACCTATCTTAAGGGCAAAGTGCTTGAGGATTACTTAGACAAGATGCACGCACAAGGGATTTTCTTGCTTATAGAATTGTTTGAGAAAATGGGTAAGATGAAGAAAATGAGAGCTGAACTAGATGAGCTTATCAATATCATTTCTTAGGATATTGAAAGCAGAGATAAATATCTTGGCAAATAGACAGATATGAAGAAGCTTAAAATAGGCACTCTAATATCAATTGGCATCATCGCTAATAGAGACTCATATATTCAAACTAAATAATCATTAATATATAGGAGTTAGATGCTTAATGAATTAATCAGTGACCTCAAATCTTCTAGAAACCTCAGTGAACAAAGTGATACCAATTCATTTTAGAAGAAGAAATGATTCAGGAATTTGAAGGTATGTTTCAAAGGGAATTCAAGGAGAAAACATTTTTAGTGGCCTTTGTGGACAAAATCCTAGATAATCAGTTGACTCTAGATAATCTAAAAACTAGGTTAACTAGTCATGCAAAATCAATCATAGCAGTGAGAGATGCCACAATTAGGGCTAAGGTGGTATTCAAAAATACTATTGCTCTAGACAGTATCGAGATTCAGGTGGCTATCACCATGTACGATGTTCATATAAGGAAGGATGGAGCTACAAATTGAATCAACTTTTTGTTGGTTTAATTTCCATTTTTCTAAATGCACTTTTGTAAACACTTTGTACATTGCACATGTACTTTTGTCATGTGTAATCTCATGTAAAAAGATGGAGATCCCAAAGTCAACAAAGACTTCATCTTTGACTTGAAAAGATATTTAAGACTTTTTCAATCTTTAGGTCTCTCCTTATAAATAAAGGGAGCCTCTTTTGTAAAAGGGGGATATTATCTTTATTTTTTGGAAAATAAGAAATATCTTTTGATAATTGAGAGTAAAAACTCTACCAAAATTGAGATTCTTCCTGAGACTTTGAGCTCATATTGTAAATCATATTTTCTTGAATGAATGAGAAACTTGGTTACTTTCAAACATTGTGTTGGAATAACTTGTGTTATTTAGGGGATCGTTCTTATGTTGTTTTTCCTAATAATCTCTCATCTATTTGATTAAATAAGAAAAGTGTGTATAAATTGTCTGAAGATGTTCTGAATTTAATTATGAAGACTCTATGCTACTATAATTACCTTTAGTTTATGTTTTTTGTGTTTTAGTGAGAAGGATATTAGAAAGGCTTTGAACTACTTTTATCCTTTGTGATCTTATGCTCTGTTGTAGTTTCTGGTGGAGCCTCTAAGTTGCACTTCACTCTAATGTTACATACATTCTAACTCAGTAAGGGGAGCAATGAAAGACTTTGTGATTTCATGGGTTTCTCATGGATCTAGTTGCTACTCAAGGAGATTTTCTATTATTTGTTGAAAATCATTTCTAAAAGAAGAGATATACTTTTAGTCATTAACTAGGATTTCTCTTTTACCTTGTAAACATCATCTCTAAAAAAAGAGAGATGGATGGTGTAATCTCACCCTTGAATTTATTTTTAGTTCATATTAATATATAAGTAGTTTATAGGGAACCTCAGCTTGATGACAGGAGAGATTTATCTCACTATGATGTGGTAAACCAACACTTTTTATCATATAAATATCCTTGTGTTGTGGTTGATATACCCATTTTACCATCAATTTCTTGATGAAAAAATATTCACCCAACAGTTTTTGGTGACTTCACTGGGGCACAAATTCACACTTTGAAGCCTCAAGCTTCAAATTTAAGCATTTCCATTCCTTGTTTAGTTTTTCACTCTGGTAGATCTACCGTAAACGTAAAGCCATAGAGCTCAAGGTATTTTTGATCCTATATTTGAGTTAGTGTGGTGAAATAATTTTGAGATCTCTCCTTTGCCATCTCATCTCCAGCATACTAGGAGATTTCCTCCTACCAACGTCAGATCTCTAATACCAAACAAAGCTTCTAGTCTTAGTGCTAGTAGAGTTTTGTCTGTACTTACCCCACCAAGATTTGTTATCCCTCCCTTCAATCATCATTTCATGGTGGCCCAAGGTCCTTGGGGTAACTCTTTTAGTCCTCTCAATCTAACCCCACCTTTACATGAACTACCTCGTAGTTTAAGAAAGAATTTCCTTGAATTCTATGGTGATGAGAAGGTTCATCATGATGAGCATATTTCTACCTCCTCCATAGCATGTGGTGTGATAGGTGTGGAATACAAAGATATAGTGGTGAGACTATTTGTAGAAACTTTGTAAGGTGTTGCTGCCAACTAGTTTTATCACCTTCAAGCTCAAACTATAAATGACTAGAATATGCTCAAGGCCAAGTTTAAGGCTAGGTTCAAACCTACTGAAGATGTACATGCCTTGTTGGCTTAGATTACACAAATAAAGAAGGAACCTTATGAATCTATGTGATATTTCATTTCTAAATTCAATAATCTAAGGAAATGAATTCCTATGATTGCTCAGCCAACACTGGAGAACCTCAAGTGCTTTTTCATCAACTCAGAACTTCCTGAAGTAAGTTTTATATTGAGGCAGGATGGTCCTATGAATCTTCTTGTAGCCCAAAATTTGGCTACTGAGGTTAAAGATGATCTTATCCTGCCATGTAAGATTAGAAAATATTCCAATAAAAATAAATTTTCTTCATTTTCTAAAAGTTCTTCCATGAGCACCACAAATCCTATGGTGCAAAAGTTAACAAATGAACTGCTAGCCTTGAAAAGACAAATGGCCCAAGGTATGGCTGCTCCTCCTTATTGAGATATGCCAAGGAGGACATTTTAGAACTAGTCATGTCAAGGCAATGCTGCTAGAAATTAAGGGCAACCAAATCATCTGCCTCCCCCACATGGGAAACTTGCCATTGAAGCAACACCAGTTAACTTAGTAGTTGGTTACCTTGAAGCTGAACATGATTCCTCACTCCAACCAAAGTTGGACCAAGAAGATGATGCTAATCTCTTTGTAGAACAAGAATAAGAATTAGCTGGTGACTCCAACATTAGTTTTCTAGATTATCATGATGAAGCTAGAAGCAAGGGAGAAGTGTTTGATGGATCGTACGCTATTTTTACCATGTCCCAAAACTAGTCAGCTCAACAAGATGATAAAGAAAAAGTAGGAGGAGAACCTTAGCTAGTAGTTTTGATCGCTAAATGGGGGACTTCACTACCTTTCCAATCAAAGGACCCAGTGACTAATAAGAAAGTGAGTACTTCAAAATGTCCCATACCTTCTACTTCTATCTCTCAAACCAATGCCACACCCAATAAAGATCAAGATGATGGGTTTCATCCCTCTATTTCTATTTCATTTGAATCATTTGATATAATTGATCATGCCAAAAAGACTAAGATTCAAATGACCGAAGTTCAGTACTTGAGAGCTAATCTTGAACAGTTTGATAGGCTAGCCAAATACATGAAAAATAAAACCATCCCTGTAGGACAAGAATTTCCAAAGATGTCTCATGATTCCTGGAAGAATAAATCAACCCAAAATAATCTCATCACTACTCCCCTTGTTGCCCCTAAGAAAATAGAACCTTTTTATGTTTTTCTATTGATAGATGGTCATAAGTTGAGTAACTATATAATAGACTCTGGAGCCTCTGATAACGTTATGCCTACCAAAGTAGTAGATTCTCTTGGTCTTACCTTAATTAAGACTTTTGGGAGATGTTTCTCCATGGAGAAAAATCAAGTACCACTCCTAGGTCAAATCAAAGATGTCTAATTTGTGTTTACATCTTTTCCAAAGAAGAGGATCAAAATGACAGTCTTAGTAGCCAATGTTCCAGCCTCTTATGGCATTCTACTTGGGCATAATTTTTGTGAGGATGTAGGTGGAGAATTGAATATGAACCTATTCAAAGCAAGGATACTAGTTAAAGGCATCATGAAAAAATTACTTCTTGAGAAAGAGTTGAAATATATAATCACCCAAACATCAGATCTTGAAGCTTAAATTTTATTTGAATCATCAGGAATGGGTAATTATTTCCTGACTGTTGAAGATATTTATACCTCATCTAATGAAAGTCTTTTTAGTGACAATTTAGAAAATTCAGACTCAAAGTCAGAAAAATTGTTAGAGAAAAGTTTAGACAATAAAAGATCTTCCCTGAATAATGAAGAGAAGTTTTTGAAAAGATCAGATTTTGATAATGTCTGGATTTTAGAATTTGATGGCAGTTGCTCTTCTACTAGTTCTGGATCTGAAATTGTTCTGATCTCCACTCGAGGAGAAATTTTTCCTTATTTATATAAATTATAGTTCAAAAATACTAACAATACCACTGAGTATGAGTCTTTACTGCTTGGATTGAAAGATACTCATGCTAAAGGTATTAAGATTCTTCGTACTCAGAGAGATGCTGAATTGGTGGTTTATGAGGTAAGGAACCTATACCAAACTAAAAATGAAAGATTATGACATTATCACAATTTAGTATGGGATTGTATTGAAAGTTTTGATGCTTTCAATATTTATGCTATGCCAAGAGAATTCAATGATCACGTAGATTCATTGATGGTCTCTACAACCCTCAAGGTTCCCCATAAAGATTTTATAGGGGACAAGTACACTATTGAGCTGGACTTTTGACCAAGTGTACCTAATAATGCCAGCCATTGATAGGTATTTAATAATGACAATCAAATCATTGCCTTTTTGGAAAAGATGGACGGATTTAAGGAACTTTATTTTGAGGGAAGTGAATCTCCACCATGGGAATCAGTTCTTGAAATAAATTCCAAAACTAGCGAAGAGTTCCTTCAAAACAAGGGAAATAAAATTCCAAAAGGTTTGGTTTCTCTTAAGAGATTGTTTGATAAGCATGACAAGTATGTCAAGTGGTAAATAATAGATTCAAGTTCATTCAAGGAATTTGATAAGGTGAATTTAAGTGCAATAGAAAATCCCAAGATTGTTAACATTGGGAATTGTTGCACTTCTGATGAAAAGATCAAATTTGTTACTCTTCTTTGCCATTACATTGATGTTTTGTCATATTCTTACAATGATTTGAAATATCTTAGGCCTAATAAAATTTGGCATGAAATTCCTCTTAAACTTAGGACATTACCTTACAAGCAGAAACAAAGGCAATACAACCCCAAGATTAAAAAAATGCTGAATGCAAGAATCATTTTTCCAATCCATCATTCCACTTGGATTGCTAACATAGTTCCTGTAAGGAAAAAGAATGGAGAAATTCATATCTGTGTCAATTTTAGAAACCTAAATCAATCCTCTTTAAAGTATAACTACCCTCTACCCATCATGGACCAAGTGTTACAAATGGTGACTGGTTCAGAAATGTTATCAATGTTAGATTGTTTTTCTAAGTACAATCAAATAGAAGTCAATGAAGCAGATCAACATAAGACTACTTTCACTACACCTTGGGGCACCTTTACATATCAAAGAATGCCTTTTGGCTTGATAAATGTTGGCACTACCTTCTAGAGAGAAATGGACCTTTCTTTCAGAGATGAAATGGGGAAGTTCATCGTGGTATATCTTTATAACTTGACCATTTTTTCCAAACATCATCCTAATCACGCGCACCATTTAAAATAAGTGTTGGATCACTGTCAGCAAAATGGTATTTCTCTTAATCCCAAGAAGTTAGTTTTTGGGGTTATAGAAAGTAAACTTCTCAGTCACATTGTATCCTGAGAAGGCATAAAAATTGACTCAAAAAGAGTCAAATCTATCCAAAACCTTACCCTTCTTGCTAGTAAGACTGTCGTTCATTCTTTCTTTAAAAAGGTGAATTTTCTACAGAGATTCATTCTATTGTTCATAGAGAAGAATCGCTACATTATTGACATGATGAAGGGAAAATCCACTTTCTGATGGATTGCAGAAGGCAAGTCAACATTTGAAGACATCAAAAAAGTGATTGTCTGTGCACCAATTTTGGTTTGTCTAGATTATACCAAAGACTTCATAATATATAGTTATGCTTTTGAGAATACATTTTCAACTATTTTGGTTTAGAAAAACAAAGAGGGTATGGAATCTCCCATATCATTCATGAGTTGTCCTCTCAAAGATCATGAATTAAATTATTGAAATATGGAGAAGCATGCTTTTGTTATAGTCAAGGTGGTAAAGCATTTTAGATTCTAAATTCTAAATTCACATATTGTTGTTCTGGTGCTTGATACAATGGTGAAGTCCATTCTAACTAAATAGGAGTTTGGTACTAAAAGGGGCAATTGGATTGCTAAGATTCAGGAGTTTGATCTTGATATCAAACCTACCAAGCTTGTGTAGAGAAATGGGCTCTGCTAGTTGATTGCTGATAATATCCCCAAGGAAATAGAAAATGAAGAAACAAAGGTCGAAGGCATGCCTATGGTTCTCTTCATCACTACTACTGATGAGTGGTATTTTGATATCACTCATTTTCTTAACTATGGTGAGTGTCCCACCCATCTAGCCTACAAAGAAAAAAGAAATGTTAAGTTAAAGGCTGCTAACTATGTCTTGTGGGATAATGGTTTATAAAAGAGAAGCCTTGATGGGGTATTTATTCATTGTGTTGATAAGGTACAACAAGGTAAACTTTTAGAGTCCTTCCATAATTTAACTTGTGGGGGACAATTTTTTGCACTGGTGATAGCTCATAAAATTCTACGAGTAAGATACTATTGGCCTACACTGTTTCAAGATGCTTACAAATGGGTGTGTAGGTGTGAATTGTGTCAAATAATCATCAGAAAACCTAAATTGGCCACGTTACCCCTCAAGCCAGTGTTAATCAAAGAACCTTTTCAACAATTGGGTATTGATTTTATTGGCACAGTGAACCTGTCTTCAAGTGCTGGGCATTACTATGTTCTTACTGCGACTAACTGTTTTACCAAATGGGTGGAAGCCATTCCAACTAAGCATGCTACTTCATAAGTGGTATGTAATTTTCTCAAGGAAAATATTATTTCTTGTTTTAGGGTTCCAACGAAGATTGTAATAGATAATGCAGCTTGTTTCTCTTCTCATGATATTATCTAGTTCTGATTTTATTATGGGGTTACCCTCTCCCACTCTTCTGATTATTTTCCACAAGGAAATGGCCAAGTAGAATCAAGAAACAAGAATCTAGTTACTATTATCAAGAAACCAGTAGATGATAATTAGAGGACTTGGCATAAAGCATTATTTGACACTTTCTAGGTAGATAGGATTACACCCAAGAGGGAAATAGGCATGTCACCATTCAAACTTCTATATGGTTTAAATGTAGAGATAAAAATCACCCTAAAACTACCACCACAGAGGTTGGCAAAGGCAATCGAAGATTCAACCTTCAAAAATTCTATTGATAAAAGGATCATGTGCCTAACTGAACTAGATGAGAAATGAACTATGGTAGTGGACCGTATTACTACACATCAAAATTAGGTGAAGAAACTCTTTGATAAGAAGGAAAGGATTTGTGATTTTCAGATTGGAGATCAAGTCTTGTTGTGGGACAAGAGGAGAGAACCAACAAGAATGCACGACAAATTTGATTCTTTGTGGAGAGGTCCATTTACCATTTGTTAGGTCTATGGTGAAAATAGCTTCTTGCTAGAATATCAAGATGAAACACCATTCTCACTGCCTCATAGTGGGCAACATTTAAAACACTTCAATCCTTGTAGTATTAGGTGAGTTCACTTATACATTTGTATAGTTTTGTGTTTACTTGTTTCCTTTTAGTTTTTCATGTCTTTTCCTTTCTTGGTTTGACTCCATGGCCTAATTTCCTAGATGAAGGCACTTAGAGGTTGGTTTCTACTCCTATCGATCGTTTCAAGGTTTGATCAATGAAAGTTCCCCAATAGGAGCTAGCTGTTGTTCCAAAAACTAGCTATGCTCATTTTTAGAACAACCCTTATGAAACTTGTCTATTTCATATTTTTCACTCTAATTTCATCTTTTGAGGCAAGTTTTTCTTGATCTTGTGTTTGGTCAACTGGCATTGTTAAATGTTTGTGACATTCCCTTGTTACAATTTCTCAGAAAATGTGAAAATTGTTATGATGTTGATGTGATCAGAATGAGATAATTTTTAGAGGAAGTGTTTTCTTAAGTTTGCATCTAAGGGCAATGAAAATTTCCACCAACACATGTGGTTTTATGTTTCACATGCAAAGGTGGCAATTTTTTCCACCCTTACATTTTTCATGCAGGAGCAGTGATTTTTGCCACCACTACATCCCTCTTCTAACCTCACATGTAGAGGTAACAATTTTTGTTACCCCTACATGATCTCAGTTTTTGTGTGTAACATTTATGGCTACGTGTGCTAAGTAGTTGGGGTCATTTTCCCCCCATTTTAACCCCTTTTTCTCCTCATTTTCACTTGTTTCACTTTACTTTATCCTCCTCCCTGCTTTTAGTCAATCGTGTGAATGAGTGGGAGCGTGATTTTCTCATATTCAAGCATGGGATTGTGTTTTGCTAGGTAGGTTGTTGCGTGCTTTCTCTTCTTGTTTAGGTTTTCACTTTGTTTTTGTTTTTCTTCTTTTTAGTTTCTTTTTCCATTATTTTCTAGGTTTTATTTTTGTTTCTTCTCCCCTCTCTCTTCTTTCACGAGGAGCCCATCTAGGAGAAAGCCTAAACCCCCTCACATGAACCTATCCACCCATTTAAATAATGTAATGGCAACAAATTTTGCTACCCTTACATATGGCTATCAAACCAGTGTAAAGGTGGCAAATTTTGCCACCCTTATGGGTCCCTTGCCAATTAGTGTAAGGTTGACGATTTTCACTGCCCTTAGAGAAAAGCTACCAACCAATGTAAGGGCAACAATTTTTGCCGCCCTTACACAACCTCACAGTTCTCCCCTTTTTCATGCATCAATAGCAAAAAAAATTTCCCTTACATGATGTTCCTTTCTCCATGCACAGGAAGCAAAAATTACCATCGATGTAAGCCTGCCAGTCCCAATATGCACAGGCAGCAATTTTCATTGCCTATGCACAAGACCTTCCTCCACATGCAAGGGCAGCAATTTTTTCCACCCCTGCATGCTTTCGCTCCAACAAACCTAACTAAAAAAAATTCATTTTTCTCATTTTTTCTAAGCCCACTTCCCTTTCCCTTATCGATCTGCTTGCTCCTTAGCCCTTCCAAGTGCATTCTCATGATTGTGATCATCCAACATGGAATTTTCTTAAATCACCAATATTTCTCTTAATTTCACAATCATGATTCTTATTACAATTTCTCTTTAAGATCCTTCTTCATCGATATACTTTTGATAAAGGCTCATCCAGATGACTGAGGTTTCTCTAAAGAAGTCAAAGATAATGAAGTACCAGTATCAAGGTGTTTTTCTAGTCACCTCAGTTGCTTCTAATGTCAATGACATTAGGGATATAGAGATTGGGCACGTAGATATGGCTAAGTTTGTATAAAGAACTAAAGCAAACAATCATAGCTTTGAAATGAAGATGATAATTTGAGAGCAATATTTATCTGATCTCCTCTTTCCCTGTGGTGGCTCATCACATAGAGTTCATTCTCTAGTGCACTCAATTCTACAACAAAGATACCAGGGCTGTGGTAGATGCTAATGGTAACATAATAATTAGACTAGACCCTGAGTTCATTGACAAAGTGTTTATGTGCCCTCCCACTACTGAAGTGTTGAAGCTTGACTTCGTGGAAGCACAAAAGGAATATGATAAAGATCTTGAGAAAGCAAAGAAAGTGATTAATAATAGATGGCTCCAAAATCCCAGAGTGAACTTGTCTAAATGGCCACAATACTGTCCAAAGAGTGATTTTATAGAAGAGGTTGGTGACTTGATTACTCTTCTCAACTGAGTATGAGATTTACCTTCTTCCTCTCAGTTTCATGAATGGATTTATCCCTTCATTAAGATAATTCTCCAAGGTAAACAAGTCATTTTTTGGGTAGAACAAATCAGTAATGCTCTAAATGAGTAATTGGTAAAGGTATCCACTACCTCTAAATTCTACATGGCTTCATACCTGGTATATATTATAGCATCCATGAGAACCTTCACTAGTTTAACATCAGAGCGAAACAATAAAACAACCTTGGTATATAAATATTACCCTCAGCCAACATTGAAGGGTTCTATCCATCATTTTAGGAGGGTAAATGATGCTTTATTTGTATTATTCTTCTGTCTCTTCGACCCCCAATTAAAATAGAAAAGAGTGTCAGATGAAGCCTGGACTATTGTAAATAACTGGGTGTATGTTCTTGAAGTTCCCTACTTTTTGTTATCTATGGATTGGCTTTTTCCAAGGTTATCCCTATATGCTTACAAGATTCCCCTTAGATAAATTGGTTTTGATGGAGCTATGGAGGCAAATTGTTGTCATGCACAATAAGTAAATGGAACTCAAGAAACCTAGTTTTAGGTTCCCAATTGAAATTGGTAGATTCTCAGTATTGATCGCTACAAAAGCTAGAGTAATGGAGACCAAAATGAAAATTGTAACAATGAAGCATTTCAAAAAGAGACCAAATTTTGATGAAATTGGTGTAAAGGACATGATTAGGAGGAAGACCCAGTTCCATGAATCTATGACCGAAGACGTTTGGATCGATTTGAGGACAGTGGAAGATATTAGAAAGATGGACTATAGTAGACTATCTGGGGCTCACTGATATCCTTATAAATCTAGTAGATGATAGAGATCTGATCAATAATAGATATCATGTTGAGCAAGTCGCCAATGCTCCTCTTCCCCTGATCCAATGGTCTCAGAAAGAGTTGACTTCCTTGAGGATGAGATTTGAACTAATATTGGGAAACACCAATGATTGGTTAGAAAATAAGGGGATCACTTTGAAAGAATTCATTATGGAGTCAAAAGCTAAATTTCAAGAAGAGATAAGGAGGAGAGCAAAAAATAGAATGAAGAATAAAAGTGATGTTCCTTCTCCTTCTAGGCCCCATAAGCCTAGGATCATTTTTGTAACGAAGAAATAAAAAATTGTAGAAAAAGAGATGAAAATAATAGATACGGAGGTTGAGAAGCAAAGCAGCAAAGAACCAACAACAGGACAGACATAAATTGATGATAGGCCTATAGGTCAATAGGAGATGAAAACTCTATTTTCTTGAGAGGGTGTGTAGCCAAACGTAGGAATTTCTTGTTCTCCACCCAACTCACCTAGTGTAACTCCTTCACCTATTTCTCCAATTAGTGTTCCCTCTTCTGGAGCCACCTCACCTTCTAAAATTATTTTTGGTGACCCTCAAAGTGCTTCTAGAGATGTTTTTCATTCATCAAGATCCATCCCCAATTTTTCATCTCCATATTTTAACATCAGAGATAGTTCTACCCTTGACCATTCAGTAATAGGTATGGTTTTAACTAATACTACACACATTATTTCCACTAGTACTATAGGTGCTACCCCAATGATGCCAACTATAGGGACTATTGTTAATGTAAGTACTTCTGCTCTCCCACCTTGGTTATCAGCTTACACGCCCAAAAGAGAAAAACAAGCCATCTCTCCATATGACTTTGACTTCAGTAAAATGGTGCCGATAAGAGCTAAGACTCCCAAGAAGCCAAAGATCCTTTTAAAGATGATTGGAGATAAGGGACATAAATTTTTAGAAATACCCAAACCTCCATAAGATGTAACTCTTGAAAATTTTGATATAAGCATCTACTCTAACTCTCGAGTTGAGTTAGGGAAGAAAACTCATGAAGGCACTAAGAGTGATTTGCAATTAGCAATGGACATTATGGTTCAAAAATTTGATAGGGTAAGAGAAATGAAGGATCATTATAAGGTGACGGTGGAACAATTGACTATAGTGATAAGAATAATCACTCTCACTCCAAAAGTAGTAACTCTAGAGGTTATCTCCATAGATGATCCTGTGATCCAAAAAGTAGAAAGAACCTATCTCAAGGGAAAAGTGCTTGAGGATTACTTAGACATGATGCATGCACAATGGATTTCCTTGCTTACAAAATTTTATGAGAAAATGGGTAAGATGAAGAAAATGAGAGTCAAACTAGATGACCTTATCAATATCATTTCTCAAGATATTGAAAGCATAGATAAATATCTTGGCATATGGATAGATACGAAGAAGCTAAAAATAGGCACTCTAATATCAATTGGCATCATCACTGATAGATACTCATATATTTAAACTAAAGAAGCATTAATATATAGGATTTGAGTGCTTAAGGAATTAATTAGCGACCTCAAATCTTCTAGAGACCTTAGCAAACAAACTAATATCAGTTTATTGCATAAATTGGAGGAGCTACCTTGCAAACTTGCCACACAAGACAACCAGTTAATTTCAATAGAAGAAATGATTTAGGTATTTAAAGGTATGTTCTAAAGGAAATTTGAAAAGAAAACATTTTTAGTGGCCTCTATGGACCACATCCTAGATAATCAGTTGACTTTGGATAATCTAAAACTAGGTTATTTAGTCATGCAAAATCAATCACAGTAGTGAGAGATGCCACAGTCAGGGCTAAGGTGGTCTTCAAAAATACTATTCCTCTAGACAATATTAGGATTTAGGCGGCTATCACCATGTACGATGCTCATATAAAGAAGGATGGAGCTACAAATTGAATCAACTTTCCATTGGTTTAATTTCCATTTTTCTACATGCATTTTTGTAAACATTTTGTACATTACACATGTACTTTTGTCATGTTTAATCGCATTTAAAAAGATGGAGATCCCAAAGTCAATAAAGACTTTCATCTTTGACTTGAAAAGATATTTAGGTATTTTTCAATCTTCAAGGTCTCTCCCTATAAATAAAGGGATCCTCTTTTGTAAAAGGGGGATCTTATCTTTATTTTTTGGAAAATAAGAAATATCTTTGGATAATTGAGAGAAAAAACTCTGCCAAAATTGAGATGCTTCTTGAGACTTTGAGCTCATATTATAAATCATATTTTCTTGAATAAATGAGAAAGCAGGTTACTTTTAGACTTTGTGTTGGAATGACTTGTGTTATTTAGGAGATCATTCTTATGTTCTTTTTCCTAATAATCTCTCATCTATTTGATTAAATAAGCAAAGTGTGTTGAAATTATCTGAAGATGTTCTAAAGTTAATTATGAAGACTCTGTACTATTATAATTAAAGACTTCCATCTTTGACTTGAAAAAATATTTAGGTATTTTTCAATCTTCAAGGTCTCTCCCTATAAATAAAGGAATCCTCTTTTGTAAAAGGGGGATCTTATCTTTATTTTTTGGAAAATAATAAATATCTTTGGATAATTGAGAGCAAAAACTCTACCAAAATTGAGATGCTTCCTAAGACTTTGAGCTCAGATTATAAATCATATTTTCTTGAATAAATGAGAAAGCAGGTTACTTTTAGACTTTGTGTTGGAATGACTTGTGTTATTTAGGAGATCGTTCTTATGTTCTTTTTCCTAATAATCTCTCATCTATTTGATTAAATAAGCAAAGTGTGTGGAAATTATCTAAAGATGTTCTAAAGTTAATTATGAAGACTCTGTACTATTATAATTACCTTTAGTTCATGTTTTTCATGTTTTAGTGAGAAGGATATTAGAAAGGCTTTGAACTACTTTTATCTTTTGGGATATTATGCTATGTTGTAGTTTTTGGTGGAGCCTTTGAGTTGCACTTCACTCTATTGTTACGTACATTCCAACTTAGTAAGGGGAGCAACGAAAGACTTTATGTTTTCATGGGTTTCTCGTGGAGCTAGTTGCTACTCAAGGAGATTTTCTACTATTTGTTGAACATCATTTTTGAAAGAAGAGAAATGCTTTCAGTCATTATCCAGGATTTCTCTTTTACCTTGTAAACATCATCTCTAAAAAAAGAGAGATGTATGGTGTAATCTCACCCCTGAGTCTATTTTCAGTTCATATTAATATATAAATAGTTTATAGGGAACCTCCCCTTGATGAGAGGAGAGATTTATCTCACTATGATGTGGTAAACCCACACTTTTTACCATATAAATATCCTTATGATGTGGTCGATATACACATTTTGTCTTCAGTTGCTTGATAAAAAAATATTCACCCAACAATATGCAACCAAACATATGCCAAAAATATATATATCAACATATATAATCTATATGTAATCAATACTAAACTAACATAAATAAAGAACATGGATAGTGTACACATGTATATGTGTCACACTGTAATTGGGTTTGGAGTGATATAAACTAGATAAGTAGTCAGGAGACTTACAACCTCATCCATTTATTAACCAAGAAGATGAGTGAGTCTACAATTGGTAAGAGTGTGTTTCACCATGGTGTGTTGTACCTATATTATGGAGAGTTGGGAGGTGATCATACCCCCAAAATAGAAAAGGAAGAGTGGTGATTCAACCATCAGGGGTATGATTTATCATCGAGAATAAATAAAATGCAAAATATATGTATATATATAGCTTAATATAGGGTGGGTGGTGTAAGAAATCTCACCTAAAACATTGATGAGACTGGACTATGTAATCCCTCCAATCACAAAAAAAAAGAACTAACCACTGTAGATGGGTAAGGCTCAATACAATCCACAAATACTCAACTGGGGTATCAATACATCAGGGTATCAGTACATAGAAGTTTTGGAATTTTGATCATGATTTGTATTTTTTAAATATTAGAAACATGTTGGATATAATATGCACCTTGGATATGTTTCATGTTAGAACTACGTATATTAAATGGTACCAATGTATAAGATTTTGCCATGATTATGAATTTAGATCATATACTATATATTTTTTTTCCAATTTGGAAATTTGTATAAGTTTGGAGGACATTCTTCCAAATCATTCCCCCACTAGGTATAAAGGAATATAAAATTGGAATAAGTAAAAAAGTGGAGGACATGTTTTCCAAAACATGCCCCACTATAAAATGAAGATGTTGAATACTGAATAATAGTGGAGAACATGATTCCAAAGAATGCCTCCATTGTAATATGAAATTATGAATATGTGGAATCCATGTTCATATGGTATTCCCTCACTAAATTTGAAATCTAGTATAAGTACCACATAATAAATAAATATGGAGAACATGCTTCCAAATCATGAGCTCATTGTATCTGAGAATTGGGCCAAGTGTGTTTGAATTACATATAACATGTTTTTAAAAATGCCCCTATTGATATGTACCCCTTTTAAGAGGAGATAATATGGTTCATGTTTGGTATGTCCTCATAATAGGAATAAGGTATAATTTTTTTGATAGTGTTTGACTCATTAATACTCTAGTAATGTAGTATCCAAGAATTTGTAAAATTATTTTTGTGAGTATCTAGAATGTTGTAAGATATTTATGTATAAAACTTTTTAGTGTTTTTTGACAATGATTTAAAATTTTCAAATTTCATATATTATGGAAGGGCTCATCATCTAAATCCCAACACAATTTTTTTCCAATTTGGACAATCAAGGCTCAAGATATGGTCATTTAAAGTTCTGTTAAAGTTGTATATTAGGTGGGTTGGAATAGAATTTTGAAATCATTTTCATTTTGAACCTTTGTGATTTTTGAGATCTAATTCTAGAGAGAAACAATTCCACATGGGAGACATCCTCATCCTTTATGATTTGATATACTTTAGAGTGGCCTATCCAGCCATGACTTTTCTAAGTTGGTAAGTAGTTTGTTGTCAAGTTATTGATAAATTAAATTTTTGGAAAATATATGTTTTAAGCCTTTTTGGAATTTTTATTTGTTATTAGATACTTGTATCAACATCCTATATGTTTACATTGGGAAAAAAACACAACCATCCATTGTCAAACATTACCATCTGACATATGTGTCTAGTGTAGACATTAGCATCTTATGTAGTTGTCATGTGTGAACCTAGAATTTGATGGTAGAATCTTTACATTTCATGATTATTTTATTAATATTTATATATTTTATAACAAAATGTGATCAGTAAATATTTTTTATTATTGATTTATTAGTTCCATAAGGATGTGTATATTCAAGAGTTTTGACATGACCAACACTATTTGACTTTGATAGAGTTATGTTTAGATGCAAATGATTGGGACATTATTGATAAGGTAAGATTAGGGCATGTGGCCCACTTTGGATAGATTCTATATGACATCCAACTCCTTACAGCTCTAGATAATAGGTGGAACCTAGATACCTATATATTTTGGCTCCCCACTAGTGAGATTATTATAATCCTTAAGGATGTATATTGGATCCTTCAATTATCGATTAGGGTTGAGAGGGTGAAATTTATCAATGATGGTAGTCATGGATATATTCAATAGTCATATTGTATTTTATTATTTAGAGGGATCCTAGGGTATATCCAAGTAGTATGAGTCATCTTGATAATATTATCATTGGTGATGTTATGCGACTATGGAAGTTTATTTGGGTATGATTAGCATCATTTGTAGTTGTGGATGGTGGGATAGTTGGGATTTACTATTGTATATACCATGTGTTTCATTATATTTAGTTAGATAGGATTAAATACTTTTTTACTCTCACTATATTAGCCCAATTGTAAAAATATTTTTATAGGGTTACATTGGAGAGCCATAGTGGCAATATTAGTGTGGTGACATGTTACATGTTTGGGTGTATGAGCATATTATAATAGTGTGTCCAGTTGGTGGTCCCCTTCCTAGATGGGCCAACCAGAGGTATTTTTTTGGTGGTGGGTATCCCCATTGTGGTAAACTTCATACCACAATGGAATACCAAACTATGAAGGATAAGATTACTCCTAATCAAATTATGTGGCATACTTATAGGACTTTTGTTGGGTGGCTAAAGGATGGTCACAAGTTATAGAGATTTTATCTTAACATTCAGTTGATCGATAAATTTCTTTGAATCTATGATTTATTTTCATATGATCAAGGTGTGCCCTCAGCACCATATCCATGGCCTTACACAATATAGAGTTGCCATAGGCCACATGACTTGATAACACCCACTAATGTATATTTAGCCCCATATCCAAATGATAAGTGACACTCCATGGTTCCATGGTATTAGAAATGATGTAGGTTGTACTGATGGGTATGTATAGTGGTGGGTTAGGGCCTGTATTCCCTATTATAGTTGCATTTGTAGGTGTCATTGCTAAAGCACAAGGTAATGGTGGAGAGATAGGTGGTGATGGAGGAGATGATGCTCCATCAAGACCAACACTACTTGATTAGGCATCCTTTATATCTACATTTAAGTATATTAGTATTTGATTTTTTATTCTTAAGTTTTCTATAAAAGTATTGGGTTTTATATGTCATTAACTAGTGTATTATATCAATGTGTGTAGGTAACTAGGAATGATTGAACATGGTAGATCAGGTCATTCGAACACTTGATTATAGTGTATTGATGGATGTAACTAGAGAAATATTTGTGTAGAAACATTTTGATATTACTAGTGCATACGACCTATTTTTTGATCTATTTGTGAGAGTTATAGTGGCATACCATCCAAAAACAATAGAACATGAGGACTTATGCAAAAAACTAGATAGATGGGACATCCCAAAGTAGAGTTATACCAAGATAATTCATAAAGTTATTGATTTATATAATTATTTGAGATAATATCATGAGCATATATTATGGAAACTAGGTGCTTTCAAGGAGAGAGTATGCATGCTTTCACATGTACAGGGCCCACATTTTTATCCTAGTGCATCTACCTCTAGAGGAGCTATATTTATGGATTTTGGTAGTGATGAGGAGTATACCCCCAAGTAATATTCCACTAATTATGTTTGATATATTTTTTTATAATATATATATATATATATATATATATATATATATATATATATATATATATATATATATATATATATATATGACATTGTTCACGTGGATTTGATTTTGTATCTAATATATTTACATTGCTTTATTCTATGTTGATCATTATATGATTTGTTAATTGCATTTTACTTTCATGGTGTATTTTGTGGATATGGTATAAAGTATAATCAATATTTCAATTTAATGAAATGTTTGTATTATTTGAACAAGAAATTACTCATCGTATGCAATGGGAACTTTTAGGAAATAAGAATTATTTGTTATAATGATCATATGCTAAAGTAAATATTAATTTTTCTTCTATAGTTAACTATACTAGAATTGTAGTCCTAATTGGTGAATATTTAGGTATCTATTTAGGAACCCAAATGTATTATTTAGGTACATCCCCTAAATGCACGCTTATATCCAAGACAAGATCAAAAAATGGTTCCTTGATAGGATGAGTGTGGGAGTAATCAGTCCTAGTAGAGAGTATGGTAAGAGAAGGGATTCTACTAGTGGGCCTCCTTTATGAAGGTTGATGGACCATGTTTTCCTTAGAAGGATTATAATGGGATGGATTGGCCCTATTAGACATGCCTCTATAAGCATGTTTATGATTTTTAGATTCTTCTTATTTAAATACAATAATTCCCTGATCTGCTAACTGAGTAAGAATTTGATCAAGGGTAAAAAACTCAATGTGTTAATGACCACTAACACCATAAATACAAAAATGGTGTCCTTTTACCTTTTAAAATATATGAGGTGGGTAATGTGAATTAGGAGGGATTTTTATCAATCATTTATCCAACAAAGTTTTTAATATATCATGTGGTCTATATCAATACTAATCAAACTAAGGGGATATTATCTTGTGGTGTTATTTGGTCTAACTTTAGGAAGTACTCTAAAAAAATGTTTATTTTCCTTATTTAATACTTTAACTATTGGTAATTTTATAGGTACTAGTGGTTCAACAAAATATTTTTTAAGTTGTGCATGATCCTTCGTATCTTTTTTAGCTACCCTCAAAACATGAGTATTTACATGCTTGCTTGGAGATGGAGAAATAGGTAAATTATTTTTTGTATTGGTTAGAGCACATGCATATTTATGCACATACCAATATAAAGTATCGAATGAACCAAAGATATTGTGAAATTATCTCTCTATGTGGAGAGAGAATACCCCTACTAAATATAAATTATACTTCTAAATCGAAGGATGTAAATTTTAAATAATGTAAGTCATCCTTAAATTAAATAACATATTCATGTAGAGGATTCATTTTCATTTTCGATCAATGTTTGAAAATGTTCTAGTAGTAAATTAAGTAAGGTAAATCATTGAAAATGTGAAAGTAACACATCATAAATCTTCTTGAAAACTCATAAGGAATCATACATTAGGGTTTAAAACCAATCAATAGCCCCTTTTGCTAAAGTGTGATGTAAAGCTTTTAATAACAAGCTTTCATTTTGGAAGTAATGTATAAAGGTGTGTATATATTGTTTTAAATGAACAAAATCATCCCCTTGAACATCAAAGGAGAAATTAGGCATTATAAAGTTTTGTGGATAAATATATCCAAACACATGTAAAGTAATAGGTTGTCTTGATAATGTATTCTCCTAGAAAAGATCCTCATCAAAAGAAAATTTAACTTCAGAGCATTGAATTATTTTTTCAAATATCCTATGGTGGTCATAAAAGATAAAAAATCATGAGGATATGTTGAAGTTTGTAATAGATCAATATTATTCATGACCTTGATTTTCTAAATGCACCAAAAAATAGAAGGGCTAGTGTGATTTATCTTCTCAGATTTAAGATTTATTTGTAGATCAATTTCACTTTCTATTGTATACATTATAGTGAACCTGATGTAAACTAACCCTTGCAAGTTTTGCTCCTATTTATTAACTAGATAGATTTTCATGTGTTAGATTATGAATATGTTTTTATATACATGTTGTAGACACCGAAATCGTGTCGACTCCCCTGGTCATTCCCCGTCTTATTCTTCTTCGCCTATTGAACCCTTGCCGATCACTTGTTTCACCAACCTTGACCCTGGCAGCATGTAAAAAGGAGCACAGAGCAAAAGGTAGACTCTATCCCCATTATGCATCTACCGACGTCGGTCTTTACCCGACCGATGTCGCCGATGTCGGTCACCTATCGGCCGACGTCGGCAATCCTGCCAACGTCGGTCACCTTCCCCTTGTCCGTTATCAGTTATCATTCGGTTTCCCGAAACGGTTGACGAACCGTCTCTGGAACCGTCCCCGTCCCCCGCCTTCATCAACCTCCGCCAGCCATTCGAGCCAGGATCCCTGAACGCTTATCAACCGAACGCTGAGCAACCAACCTGCGAATTCCTCCATCAACCTGCGAACTCCGAGCAATCATCAACACTACGACATCAACTAATCTGCACACCATGGCTTTCATCGCGTCTTCTACCAGGTAAGTCTTTATTCTATTTATTTCATTTTCTTTCTTAGTTATTATTTATTTTCTGTCATCCCGACTCTGTCCAAAACCCCCCAGACTCTGTCCAGACCTCGTCCCGACCTTGCCCAGACCCTGTCCCGACTCTGTCCAAAACCCCCCAGACTCTCTCAGAACCTGTCCCGACTCTCCCAGACCCTGTCCCGACTCCGTTCAGACCTGTCCAGACTTTCCCAGAACCTGCCCCTACCGATGCCGGTCACTACCCCGACCGACGACGGCACCTTGACCGACGTCGGCACCTTCCCTAACCGACGCCGGCACCACAGAGACCGACGCCGTCGATTGTGCAGAACAGTGTCGCATATCAGGTATGCATATTTTATTTTTTGTCATTTATTTCTGTCATTTATTTCAGTCATTATCATCTACTTTCATCCAATATTCTTCTCTTTTTTTTATCAAGTGGGTTGATATCCTTCTAGGGAGTCTTCGTACTTCCGGGATCGGGCGTTTGCCTGACAGCCCACCATATCTTTGACTAACGTTTTTCTGTGTTTTAGTCTTTTCTTCGCAGGTGTCATTCCTCCACAGCAAAAGAGGAGAATCTTTCAACGTCTGATTTCGGTGCGCATGACTTTATCAGGTACTTCTAGCCTTGACCATCTTTTAGTTTCTTATTTCTTCTTTGAATGTAGAAAGCAATTTTGCATTAGAAACATTCTGGCACGCCCGGTGGGACCCTAGGTCCTCCTTGGGTTCTTTCTTTCTTTCATTCATTTAGGTGCATTAGGTTTCTTCCTTTTCGCCTCCTTTCGTCTCTTCTTAAACAACATCATAAGCAGAACTAAAACGAACATTTCTTTCTTTCTTGCATTTCTAGACTAGTTGAAACTCATACTCTTCGACTCTTTCTCTATTCGTCTTCATACGAACAAACATTTTGACTTGGACATTAAAACACTTTGCATTCATCTCTGTTTGCCTGCATCTTTTAGACCACACATAGTAATTAAAACACATATTGAATTAATCTAGATCACTTGATGTTACACGACCAAACCACCTGCACAAAACAAACATAAAACTTACCTGAGACAAGGCCCGACTGGGATTTCATCCCCCAGCGGATACCTTACCCGTCCCGGTGACCCTACTTGGATTTCATCACCAAGGGGGAAGCCCACTCCGTTCTCTGGCGGAGGATAAACTCTAGTGGAAGTATATTTTGGCTAAGCGAAACCAGCTAACCACTGGAATCGTGAAGTGAGGGGAGCTTGCTCCTTAGCACCAGGCCTGTACGGAAGCTAACACAGATTTCTTGAGCACCATAACAAAACCCGAAACCATCCATAGACTGCTTCTTCTAGGACCCATTTTTCAGCCAATCTTCCTCTACACACACATTCTAAGGCATAAGCCACTATAATCCTAATAATTTACTTCTAGGGTTCTAGGATCTGCTTGTGTCTTCATCTTTTTGGTTCTTATCTGCTTTTTTGAGCTTGTGAGGACGTTCTCCCTTGCCTTGAATGGTTCTGACTCGTAGCCAAGCCAAGGCTCTAGTCGATCACGCGAGGCATCATCCTCTTCCATCTACCCCGCCTACAACCAACCCTACAATGGAGTTCAACTCGAAAACTGAAAGAACTCCTACCAGACCATCTCCGCCCCAAACGCCTATTATTCCAGAAGGGGACCAAGACTTCGCACGATTCTTGGACCTCAATACCAAAGCCTTGCAACACTATCTCGCGAATAGCCAAACGCGAGACCCCTTTGGCAATCCAATTTATGGAATGCCGACTTCTCTCCTCGCAACTGCAGTCGTATCAACAACGTCCGTAGTCCAACCCTTAGACACCCAGGCTGTTGCCTCAACTAATGACCAACCTTTCACCAACCATCCAAGTGTGGCCTCTCCTTCCATCGTTGGGCCCACTTTCACCGGGGTTTCGGCCCCCAATCAATCTCAGTCCACTCAACCACTTTCTACCCCCTTTCAAAACCTGGTCGTCTCTATTCCGCCCACTCTTACTCCTATCAACACTAGGGTGGCTACCCATCTGTTAGCCCATGTTACCTCTAACCAACCTCACATGACAACATCAAACCTAGCCATGCCTTCCATCCAACCATCTTTAGTCACTTCTTCCGTCCCTACGACTAGTCATCCGTACGTTGCGCCCTTATTGGTACAACCGACTACGTCGTATACCTCTTCCAGCCTCTTTCAAGCGCCTCACAATCTAGGAGGTGCTCCACCCGCCAATCCGTCAGTAGATATTATCAAGATGCTGATGGATAAAATGTCCAACCTAGAGACCTCCATTACCGGCTCACGCAACACTCTCTCGTACGAACAAATCTGTAACGAGCCCATCCATCCTTCCGTCCCCATCAGACCATATCGCAGCCAGTGGGAAATTCCTAAGTTTTCTCGTTTCCAGAGCAAGGAAGACCCACAACAACATTTACGGGCATTCAGACATGCCTGTTACCTTATCGCCCACGATGATGCGTTGCTCTTACGCACGTTTCCCATGTCCCTCTCGGGTGCTGCACTTGATTGGTACAGTTCTCTTCCCAGCCATTCCATCCTCACATTCACTCAGTTGGCCCAGCTCTTCCTCGATCATTTCTCCATCAATATCACCAAGAAGGTTTCTATCATAGACCTCTATTCTATTCGCCAGTTCGAGGATGAATTTATTGCTGATTTCCTCGCTCGGTGGAGGAGCCTTATCAATCAAATTTCATTTTCTTTACCTCACCCTGAGCTTATTGAACTTTTCTCTCAAGCCTGTGCTAAACATATTTCTTCTACCTTGAGGGTTCAAACCTTCCGCACTTTTGACGAAGCCTTCACGATGGCTCGTAAACTTGAGTTACGTGCCGTTGAGGAGAATAAAGTCAAGTTGCGGAGTAAGAATCCCAACTCCAAAACCAATGACCCTTCTTCTAAGCCCTCCTCATCCAATCCTAAATCTAAAGCTTCAGCAAATGCTGTGGTTGTTAGATCTTCCTCTTCTTTGCCTTCAACTAATCAACCTGAACCATCCACGTCCATGAGCGCCACTCGTCAATTTCAGCAGAGATACATACAGCGACAGTTTACTCCACTTGGAGAATCATACGCGTCTGTGCTGGAAAAACTCATCAAACAAGGGGCCATCAATCTCCCTCAAATCTGACCTCCACCACAATTTGATCCCTCACGCGCCATCCCTGCGTGGTATAGGGAGAATGACTTCTGCCACTACCACCGTGTTAAAGGTCATGACACGGGCAACTGTAAAACCCTTAAAAACATAGTCCAAGACATGTTAGAAAAGGGTGACCTCATCCTCGACAATCCTAACGCCCCTCCTAATCAGGGTATCGATATCTTCAAACAACCATTCCCTAATCATCCACCAACCCAAAACAACGTCCAGACCTTGACTGACAATACCCATGAACATAATATTCGAACAGTCAATACGGTCTCGCCCCTCATTTCTAACCAACCCCAAGAGGTGAGTTCATCCATCAGTCCATCACATGTGGACGAACCTCTTTCTCCGGCTAGTTCTCCCTCAACTTCTCTCATTTTGGAGGATGCCTCGACCTTACCAGCACCGCCAGTTTCACCATCTTCCTTCTTGCTGCCCATGGAGGACCCAACCTTTCCTACTCCTCGGCCACAAGTGGAGGGCAATATCATCCCTGCCCTTTACCCGCTTGAGGAGCTTCATTCACCAATTTCTTCTCCACCCAGAGAAGAACCTATCTCTCCTTCATCTCCAACCGAACATGAACCTGTCACAACTTCACCATGCTTTGAGCTCGAGACTACTACATCCGTCTCACCTTCAGTCCCACAACCATTGGCATCTTCTCAAGAGCCTAAACCTCATCCCGCATCTTCTCAGCCATTTTCCCGACTAGTAGAGAGACTCAAACTTCTCCCTTCTAGGAAAGTGGAACATCAGGGATTGTGGGACCGTCTCACAGCTCTTCAACAAGCCCGGGCCCTCTCATCTCATGCCGCTAATCCACCCATGGCGGAACCTCCTAAGACTATCAACAAAAATCCAATCTCCACTTCCAAACCGTCTACATCTTCATCAACTTCATCAAAACCAAAACCCTCATCTACTCCACCTAAACCTATCAAATCACTTGGCGTTCGCCCCGTCTCCAACCTCACTCATCCACAAGTGAAGGTGGACTTAACTCAAACTTCAAACAATAGTAGTCTTCAACCTAAATCTCAAAAGACTGCCAAACCACAGAGGCGAACACCTCCTCTTCCGTCACCATTGCCCTCCATTTTGGGCCCGCATCCTTCAACCTTAACCAGAGTCCTTCCCGCTTCAACCTCTAACCAAAACCGGTTGCCTCCTTTGCTTCCTTTACCTACCGCTAGCCTACCCTCTCCCAAAAGGGCGATACCTCTCACGAAGAGTGTACCGTCTCCACCTGTCATCGCACCATCAACCCAGAAGGTGGTACGAAAACCTCCTCCCATTTCGCCCAAGCAAAAGTTACCGACATCGCATACATCGATGAGCATGGACCCTTTAGTGGGCTCATACTCTTTGATCTTGCAACGACTTTTGCAAACTTTTAGCATAACTCTTCCACCCATCAAGCCCTTTCAACCTCTCGGGTCTAAACCCTCCTGGTTCGACGACACGAAGATTTTTTTATATCATCGTACACCAGGACATGACACTGAGACTTGCTGTGCCCTCAAGGCTGTCATTCACCGTTATCTGGAGAAAGACACTCTTCTCTTTGAGGACACTTTCGACCGCCCCTCGACTCCTTCTCACAACCCTTCAACCTCTTCAAACCCATCCACATCTCATCAACCGGTTACAACCCCTTCATCATCTTCACCTCCCATCTTTGAAATCAATGCCATTCACATCACCACTAGGTCACAAAAGGATAAGGCGAAAGAAAAAGCCGCCATTCCTTGGACCTACCCTTTTGTCAATCCACCTCAACTGCCTAAGCCTAAGATTTCTATCCTTGGCGCGCCTCAACCCTCTTCTTCTTCTTCTTCCTCTTCCGGACCAATCCACGACTCTATGTTGAAACAGCTTCACCAGACGCCTGTGAAGATGTCCCTCTACGATCTAGTCCAAACTTCACCCCAACATTGTCAGGCCCTTATCCAAGCCCTGCAGGCAGTGGAGGTCCAACCTGAGGATCCCCAGCCACTTGCTACCCTTGTCCACTCCTTAGCCCCTGTTGCCTCCATAACATTCAGCGATTCTGAGATTCCTACATCCAACACGGAAGATCAGGACGCCGCCCTCTTCATCACTGCCTACATCGATCAGACATGCATTAAACGCGTTATGATCGACGGGGGCGCTAGCATCAACATCATCTCCACTCATGCCTTTGATCAGTTGGCTCTTCCCAAGAATTGCGTCTCTAAAACTGACGCGATCTTACGCTCTTTCAACGACACCACTGCCACGACCATTGGCACAGTCATCCTTCATATCCGCGTTGGTCCACGGACAATCCCGGAGCTCTTCTACATCATCGAAGGAGAGTTCCAATACAACATCTTGCTGGGCCGACCCTGGATCCGCGCCATGGCCTGTGTCCCCTCCACCCTACACCGTTGTGTGAAGTTTGAGCATGATGGACAAGTCCACACCATTCCCGCTGACCCTTCGCCTTTCAAAACATGCAATACCACCTACCGTCCAAACGATGTCCTCATTCCTATCAAACCGTCAACCTCGACACCGCCTCCATTCGTGGAAGCTTCAACCAGTTCGTAACAGGCGGTCGCCCTTACACCTCCTCTTCAAGCGACAACCACAGACCCCATGGAAGACGTCTTCCAAAGACTTTCATTGGGAGAGTATCGCTTGCTGGCCTTAGACATGTTCCAAACTCCGCAAGAGTATGGATGCCTTCATCACAGCCCCAACTACGACCATCAAATTGGGATGATCATACCTTATGGTCCCCCTCACCTCCGCACCAACCTCGTCTATGGAGGGCTTAATCAAGCTCCTACTGACGGTAATCCTCTTTCTTCACCCCAACCTTTCACATCAGATTTTTTGTTTCTTGGCAACCCCGCCTTTGCACATACTTACCTTCACAGGTGTGCATGGAAGGGTTTTGGTTTCAGACGCTATGAGCAGGGCTCCCATCAGCCTATCCAACCGCTCAATGATGATGACACCAAGAAATGGTATGGTCTGGGATATCACGACCCCACTCAAGACCCTGTAGACCTTTATCCTGAACCAATCCTTGATCAATCTCCTCCACACTCACCTATTTCGCCACCTTCACCTATGGAGTCAGTGGTTTCCATTCCTCCTAGTTTTTTTTTCCATAAACACCATCCGCCTGGACCCCTTGACTTATCAGCTCAATGGGGTATCCAAGTCTCTCCCTCTCATTCTTCCCACCATGATCGAAAATGAGTCAGCAACCATTCACACTGTTCACTGCGTTGACGATGACGCCATTCTTTCCTACATGGGCGCTGATGATTCTTTCATCCAGCGCTCCCTCCCTTCTGAGACCCAGGTTATGTTAAATGAATCAACCATTGACATCAACCTTCCTTCTTTTGATGTTCCTCATGTCTTAAAGATTGGCCAATCTTTAGACGCTCAGGAGCAGCTTGACTATACCCAGTTCCTCTCCGACCATAGCAAGGCCTTTGCCTGGACTTACAGTGATATGCCTGGCATCGACCCCACCATCGTTACCCATAACATTGTCACCAAACCAGAGGCTAAGCCTGTCAGGCAAAAGCTTCGAAAGATGCATCCTCGCGTTGCCCTCCTTGTCAAGGAGGAGCTTCAGCGTCTCCTTTCTGTCTCCTTCATCCAGCCCATCGACTATCCACAGTGGGTCTCTAACATCGTCCCAGTCACCAAGGCAACTGGGGGGATTTGGATCTGCACAGACTGTCGTGACCTTAATCTAGCCTGTCCTAAAGACGACTTTCCTCTTCCTAACATTGACCAGCTCGTTGATCTTACGGCCGCCCATGAGATGCTATCTCTTATGGACGGGTTTTCAAGATACAATCAAATTCTGATTGCTCCGGAAGATCAGCACAAGACTACTTTCATTACCCCATGGGGGACTTTTTGCTATCGAGTCATGCCTTTCGGCTTGAAGAACGCAGGCACCACTTATCAGCGTGCCATGACCTACATTTTCCATGATCTCCTCCACAAAATCATGGAGGATTATGTGGACGACCTTCTCGGCAAATCCAAATTTCGCCGTGACCATCTGACCATTCTCAACATCATCTTTTCTCGTCTTCTTCAGTACAATGTCCGTCTTAACCCCAAGAAATGTGTCTTTGGGGTCCTCTCTGGCAAGCTTCTCAGCTTCATCGTTTCCTTCCGTGGCATCGAGATAGATCCCGCCAAGATTCGCGCTATCCTCGAAATGCCTCCCCCGACCAGTCTCAAGCAGCTTCGCAGTTTGCAAGGCAAGCTCCAGTCCATTCGCCGCTTCATCTCGTAGCTTTCTGACCGCTGCCAACCTTTTCATCATCTCCTTAAGAAGGACGTCATTTTTACATGGGATAAGGACTGTTAAGAGGCTTTTGAAGCCTTAAAATGCTATCTGGTCTCTCCACCAGTTCTCATTCCACCTAGAGACAACCAACCTTTCTACCATTATATCTCAGCCACTCACCATTCGTTAGGTGCCATGATCGCGCACCGAGACGAGCATCACCGCGAGCAAGCCATTTATTATATCAGCCAAACACTGGTCGACTATGAAACTCGGTATACCCATATCGAGAAACTCTGTTTGGCGTTAGTCTTTGCTGCTACTAAGCTTCGCCACTATCTTCTCAGTCACAAAACCTTTGTCATCACCCACACTGACCCTCTCAAATATATGCACTCCAAGCCATATCAAAATCAACGTATGGCTCAGTGGCTCATGCTGCTTGTTGAGTTTGATCTCGAATTCATCCAGCAAAAATCTATCAAGGGGTAATCCATCGCTGATCAACTAGCCGATGCCCCTCTTCCTGACACTCAACCTTCGCAGTGTGAATTCCCTGACGAGTCTATCGCTGCACTTTCCTCTGACGACACCACCTATCAGATGACTATGTTATTTGACGGATCCAAATGTCAACTAGGTGGAGGCACTGGGGTCATTCTCATCCCACTCGAAGGGGAGCCCATGCCTTTGTCTTTTAAACTCGACTTTGATTGTACCAATAATATGGCCGAATACGAGGCCTTAATTTTGGGACTTCAGACTGCCCTCTCTCTCAGCATCAAGTCCATCAACATCTTCGGTGACTCGTAGCTCGTCGTCAATCAGGTCAACGATTCATACCTCTGTAAAAATGAAATTTTGCAAAGGTACAAAAATTGTGCTGACATTCTCCTTGCATCTTTCGACCATTTCCTCTTGCAGACTGTTCCTCGATCCACGAACAAGTTTGCTGACACTATGGCTTCTCTCGCTTCACATATCCCATCTTCCTCATCTGCATCCAGACTTTTTGTCACGGTGCGTCGTGTGCCGTTGCCTTCATATATCTCTCCTCACATTCATCATGTCAACACTATAGACCCAAGCCCACAAGATGCTTGGTATAAGCAACTTGTGGACTTCTTATCTCTCTCTATCATTCCTCCCAACCTCTCTAGTAATGCACGACGAGCTTTTATCAAGCGTACTGCTCGCTATACCATGCTAGGGGGTCTTCTCTATAAGCGAGGCATCCACTGAAGCATCTCATGCCATCCAGCAAGTCCACGACAGGATTTGTGGCAGACATTTCAGTGGAAATTCGGTTGCCAAGCGCATCCTTCGTCTGGGCTATTATTGGCCTACCCTTCATCAAGACTGTAGCGATTATGTTCGGCGTTGCATCAAGTGTCAGCAGCACTCTAACTTGCTTCATCTCCCCAGTCACGCCTTACAAGTTGCTCAGGATTTTTGGCCTTTCTCTCAGTGGGGTTTAGATCTCATCGGTGAGATTAACCCTCATTCGTCTCTTCATCATCAATCTATCATCACAGCCATTGAATATTTCACCAAGTGGGTGGAAGCCATTCCTCTTGTCTCCACAAAAGCCGACAAGATCGTCGACTTCATCAACACCCACATCATCTGTCGTTTCGGTGTCCCTCATAAAATCATCACTGATAACGGCAAGTCCTTCAAAAACAAAACTGTCCAAAAGCTATGCGACTCCTTCAGCATCAAACTCAGTTTCTCTTCGCCTTACTACCCACAAGCAAATGGGCAGGCCGAGGCTTCCAACAAAATTCTCACCAAAATTCTCATGAAAGTGGTCAGTGACACAGGCAGGGATTGGCACATTCACATTCCCTTCGCTTTGTGGGCTTACCGCACTAGCATCCGAACCTCTACGGGTGCTACCCCTTTTTCTCTCGTGTACGGAACAGAGGCTGTTTTACCTCTCGAAGTACAGATCCCGTCTCTCCGCATTTCTCTTCATGATATCCTTTCCAACGATGACTTTCGTCAAGATCGCTTAGCTCAACTTGAGTTACTTGACGAACACCGTCTTGCTGCCCTTAATCATCTCCATGTCTATCAACATCGCATCAAGTGCACCTATGACAAAAATCTGCGAGAATGAGATTTCAACATCGGAGACCTCGTCCTCAAAGAGAATCAACACGTGACCAATATGGAGCGAAGTAAACGAGGCAAGTTTGCTCCTAATTGGCTCAGACCTTTTATTATCACGCACAAGTATGGATCAGGGACTTACCGTCTGTCTTCTCTTGATGGACGCCCAGAACCTGAGCCTCTTAATGTGTTGCATCTGCGACCGTTCTACTGCTAGTTGAGTATTCGTCCACTTGACACTTAACTTGAGCTCGTCCCTTGAGTAATCCCCATCCTCTTCATCCTACTTCCTTTCAACCCTATTCCTCTTAACAATTCCTATAACCCTTTTATGATGTATGGATACTTTGTCCTACTAAAAGGGAGCCCTTGACCTTCTACAATCTTGTCCATGACTCACATTTCTATCAAAACAAATCAAGATGTCAAAATATATCCATGGTCACTATATCAAGTCATATCAAAATCAAACAAAATAGACTGCTCCCTTGAAGGACAGCTGTACTATCATTGCTGTAATAAATAGACTGCTCCCTCGAAGGACAGCTATTCAAAAGCCTTTATATTAAACAAAAATCTAGACCACTCCCTCGAAGGATGGCTATGACTACTCTGGCAATAAACAGCAACTTATTTTCTAAGCTTCCCGCATTGATCAGCTTCACAACCTGACCACCAAGCAAATGACATCTCTATGCAGGCTTCCCGCATTGATCAGTCTGCGCCAAAAAAAAAAAAAAAAAAAAAAAAAAAAAAAACGAGTCACGGACTTGACTTGTAGTTGTCTCAGGGTCTCCTATCAAAAGGGGCAAAGTTATCTCTGCTCTTAAAATGGGTTACCCTCTTTCCTCCTCCTATTACCTACTCAAGGGACTTCGAGCTCACTTTAATGTCTAAGTGATTCGATTACCGCTCTAACATAACTATGGTCAACGACGTCACGCATGAATGGGGCTCTTGGTTCTCATAACCCCTATCTATGCTATCTTTTTGGTCCTTGTCAATGAAAGAGCGATTCGCCTTTCATCTTTTCTCTACACTTTGGTCACATTCACCTTCATCACTTGTCGATCAACTTCGCTCAACTCTCTTTTCAGACCATCAACATGACCTACCCTGTTCCCCCTAGTTTCTATGGACACCAATACACACGGAAACTATCGACTCGCCCCAATTTATGTTCAGCATAAACCAATACTTGCTGAAGCATAAATAGACCTCAATTCATTTTTAGCATATATCCATCACGCATATGGAATATTGCTAGGGATGAAAAACCCCTCAACCAATGTTGCAGAATACACCATTTAGAAAAGGCTGCAACATCTTTTTTTTCCTCACCATCCCTTTGACCCTTCCTCCCTTCTAGGGAGAACTACATCGGCCTGAGGCCCTATCACCAGGGCTATGTAGGCAGCACTCAGTTGACATGGGGTCTTCTGGGGTTAGCTCGGCCGCATCCTCCGCATCCTTTCGTCCATTCATCCATCCATCGACCACCAATCATTGGAGATCATGCCTATCTCCTCCGACCTCGACCACTTCCAAGACGTTGTTGCCTTGGTTGTTTTTGCATGTATGCTACCTCATGACTGGTTAGCAGAATTGTGCGCAGACCTTTTTGGACCCTCACAAGTATAGGATCGCACACCGGTTGATCCGCACTACTTGTGACTTTTTCGCATTTCTAGGAGCACTTTCTGAACCTGGGATACCTGGAATGCGACGACCCATTTGGAGCTTCAGCTTAGATTGAGTGACCCGATCAGCAGACGACTAAATGCTGGGGCCCAGTTACTTCAATTTTGGCACTCCTCGACCCTTGACCTGCGACAATTTGGCCTGACCATCTCGTGCAGTGGTATGCGCGCAATCACGACCTTTGTAGCGTTCACCCTCACCCCTTTTTCATCCGCTCTTTATCAAATCAGCACCCAATTCTCGGTTCCCTTCCCTCGACTCCTGCTTTGAGGGGGAATACTCGGAGCATTTCGCTTCCTATTTTTGTCTTGCAGTTCATTCGAACAACCAACAAGATGAAATCAACCTTATCCCTCACCTGGGGCAATCCCTCCTATTTTTGTCTTGCAGTTCGTCCAAAATAACCAACAAGACAAAAAGGGGCAAATGTAGACACCGAAATCGTGTCGACTCCCCTGGTCATTCCCCGTCTTATTCTTCTTCGCCTATTGAACCCTTGCCGATCACTTGTTTCACCAACCTTGACCCTGGCAGCATGTAAAAAGGAGCACAGAGCAAAAGGTAGACTCTATCCCCATTATGCATCTATCGACATCGGTCTTTACCCGACCGATGTCACCGACGTCGGTCACCTATCGGCCGACATCGGCAATCCTGCCGACGTCGGTCACCTTCCCCTTGTCCGTTATCAGTTATCATTCAGTTTCCCGAAACAGTTGACAAACCGTCTCCGGAACCGTCCCCGTCCCCCGCCTTCATCAACCTCCGCCAGCCATTCGAGCCAGGATCCCCGAACGCTTATCAACTGAACGCTGAGCAACCAACCTGCGAATTCCTCCATCAACCTGCGAACTCCGAGCAATCATCAACACTATGACATCAACTAATCTGCACACCATGGCTTTCATCGCGTCTTCTACCAGGTAAGTCTTTATTCTATTTATTTCATTTTCTTTCTTAGTTATTATTTATTTTCTGTCATCCCGACTCTGTCCAAAACCCCCCAGACTCTGTCCAGACCTCGTCCTGACCTTGCCCAGACCCTGTCCCGACTCTGTCCAAAACCCCCCAGACTCTCTCAGAACCTGTCCCGACTCTCCCAGACCCTGTCCCGACTCTGTTCAGACCTGTCCAGACTTTCCCAGAACCTGCCCCTACCGACGCCGGTCACTACCCCAACCGACGACGGCACCTTGACCGACGTCGGCACCTTCCCTAACCGACGCCGGCACCACAGAGACCGACGCCGGCGACTGTGCAGAACAGTGCCGCATATCAGGTACGCATCTTTTATTTTCTGTCATTTATTTCTGTCATTTATTTCAGTCATTATCATCTACTTTCGTCCAATATTCTTCTCTTTTTTTTATCAAGTGGGTTGATATCCTTCTAGGGAGTCTTCGTACTTCCGGGATCGGGCGTTCGCCTGACAGCCCACCATATCTTTGACTAACGTTTTTCTGTGTTTTAGTCTTTTCTTTGTAGGTGTCATTCCTCCACAGCAAAAGAGGAGAATCTTTCAACGTCTGATTTCGGTGCGCACGACTTTATCAGGTACTTCTAGCCTTGACCATCTTTTAGTTTCTTATTTCTTCTTTGAATGTAGAAAGCAATTTTGCATTAGAAACACATGCATTAGGATTACCTACACAATGACTTGAGTATATTTCTTCTTTTCATGTTTACTTTTATGTTTATTACCCCCACTTTGTGTCATAGGTTTTGGTGAGCACTAGATTAATTTTACTTTACTTTATTATTTACTTTGATACAAAAACATAGGACCTAGCTAGGGTTGATATGTTTTATTGATTGACTAGAGGTTTTTGATCCTTCTCTAGTGATAGTGAGGATGTGTGTGAAATTGTAATAGTATGACTATATTCTCTTTATCCTAGTAACCCTTAGTATAAGTGATGTAATAGTATATTTGACCTTTTGAATGCTTTAAATATTTAAAACAATGTTATAGTGTAATTTGATAGCTTTAAATAGATAGTGTTTTATTATTATAGAGTTAACTTGTCAAATTGGTGTTAGATTAGATTATTTACCTTAACTCATGTTCACCTAGTTATTTATTTATTCCCACCCACTTATGTGTGGATAATTCATTTATATTATATGAGATATTACATATTTATCTCTTAGATATTATGGGGATAATTTCTAGTTGTTTCTATCCTTTAGGGATAGTTATCTCTTAGTCCTAGATTTGATCTCAAGATTTATCTCTTAGTCATAAGTTTCATTTATATCTTCATATCTAAGTTATACTTGATCTCTAGTTTTATCTCTTAGTTATGATTTATCTCTTAGTTTGATCTATGAATTAGGATTGATATACCTTGCCTATATATGTAAGGATCATTTATTATATTTGAAGAAACTTCAGAGATATAGATGATCTATCATTATATTTTCTATTTTTATATAATAGATTAAGATATTATTTGAGAAATGCATCAATGGATTTTACTTTGGTAATGGTTTATATATTTGACCTTAGGTTAAAGTTTTCTAAACTCTTTCACGGTTTTAGAGTGGTCTCCAACATCCATTACTCAATGCATTAGCTTCTCCTTTCTCAACATCTAGTAATATCTTTCCTTACTAAGTATGTGTATACACACAATATTGTTAAAATTTAGAAATTACTAATGCTTTCTATCTTTTAATAACTTGTTGAGTTTCAATCTCTCTGAGTGCACACCTTAAAGGTTACACTAAAAAAGGGGTGGGAAAACTATTGGTTCTTCGTAAGATTTTTGTTCCCTATACCACCACTTGAAACCAACACAAAACTCTCCCATATATTTACTTAAGTTTTAACACCGCCCTTATGTACTCCTGTAATAAATTGACCACCTCAACCATACCCTACCTAAGACAAAACTTATTTTTATCAATTATTAAACAAAGTTAGCTTGGGTTGACCTTGTTCTTAAAAATAAACACATAATAGGGCTAGGTCGGCTAGGGTCAACCTAGTCAAGGACCTAATAGTTTATTTATTAAATAACATGGTTGATTGGACTGAATCTATTAGCTAAAACTTTGGAAGGGTTTACAGTTAAATCTAGCTATATAAACACATAATTATTTCCATTTTCACTAGAAATAGATAGAGATAATAATTTATTTTTAAATCTAGTTATCCATTATTCTACATGAGGAACCACTGCTTAGGGTTTCATACTTCCTTTAAGGAGAATAATCTTGTCTTTTGGGATAAGTAATTTAGATGAATATAAAAAGTCTTTTAGCCGAGATCTAACATATCTTCATTATCCTTACAAACCACAATAATCTCTTTCAAAGCACCATTGGCCAAGGGAGAGATTGAGGGTTGATGGATTCATATTCAAGGTAAGGCCTTGGTTAGCACTAGATTAGTTTTAATTTACTTTGATAATAAAACACAAGACCTAGCTAGGGTTATTATGTGGTATTTCTTGACTAGAGGCTTAGCATCCCTTGCTAGTGATATTTTGTGGCTTAGTTAGGTCTAATAGATCAATATTATTCATGACCTTGATTTTCTAAATACACCAAAAAAATATAAGGGCTAGTGTGATTTATCTTCTTAGATTTAAGATTTATTTGTAGATCAATTTCACTTTCTATTGTATACATTATAGTGAACCTGATGTAAACTAACCCTTGCAAGTTTTGCTCCTATTTATTAACTAGATAGATTTTCATGTGTTAGATTATGAATATGTTTTTATATACATGCATTAGGATTACCTACACAATGACTTGAGTATATTTCTTCTTTTCATGTTTACTTTTATGTTTATTACCCCCACTTTGTGTCATAGGTTTTGGTGAGCACTAGATTAATTTTACTTTACTTTATTATTTACTTTGATACAAAAACATAGGACCTAGCTAGGGTTGATATGTTTTATTGATTGACTAGAGGTTTTTGATCCTTCTCTAGTGATATTGTGTGGTAAGTGATCCCTTAATTAGGTCTAGAGGATCTATTTTGTGAATTAGGAATTTGATGATGAAGGGGAGATTAGGAATGTGTTAGTGGATAAATCAAATCAAAAGAACACTAAACTAACTCCTTCATTTCTAGTTACTAGGGTGAGCTTAATAATTTAAAAAAAATGAAAATAATAGCTAAAAAATAAGGAAAAATAAGAATCCTTCACCTTCCTTGGATGCTTCAAACACTTTGTTGTAGTGGTGTCCTTGGTTTGTGCTCATGAAGTCTACATCAATGGAAGCTTGAATACCTCTATCTCTCCTTGGCACCTTTCTTGGATTTGGATTAAATATTTTGGAATCATAAATTTGGCATGTGAGATATTTTTGTAATCAATTTAGCATGGTAACTTTGCACAAGTTAAGCTTAAAATTCATGTGACAAGGCCTCCTATTTATAATTTTTTGTAAATAGCTAGAATCAACATGAACCGTCCATCTCAAAATTGATATGTGTGGCTAAGGATTATTCCAATTATGTAATTAAAAATGCATAAATAGGCTCATCAATATTTTGGATAGAGGGTCATTTAAGAGGCATGGGAGGGGTTAACCTTGATGTTTTATGCATTTATGGCCTAAAGATGTCTTCCTAAGAAATAATGTCACCTAATGATGCAAATATTTAATATTAATTTATAGAAATAAGTATTCAACAATTTTCCATAGAATTATTAATTAGGCTCTAATTTGGTTTGATTAGCTCTTAAGCAAGATTAAGCACTTTGTGCACAGATTACTCAAATTGATTAGAATGCCTTGTTATTGGTCCAAATTTTGATTGGATTGAAATTGGAAGTCAATGTTAGATGCATTGGATATGTTATCCCACTTATGATGTCACCAACACATAATAACAAATGCACATGTCTTGTGTGAGAGATTTGATACAAAAAAGAGAAATCTAACACCTAGGTGCAAAATTGGCATTTTAAATCGAAATGATTTGATCAAAGTTAGCTAGCCCATAAATTACATTATCCCATTTAGTGATACCCTGGCCAAAATTGGTACTTTAATATATTAATTTAAAATTATTTAATGTGTTTTAGTGTTTTTAAGCCAAATTGTGCATTTTTGTGGAAATTGGTCGAAAGCCTAGTTGGAGGTTATCAGTGGAAAGTTTTAGGTGTCTATAGTTTGCACCTATTTGGGAAGGTATTGAAAACTATAGGAAAAGAAATGTCTTCTCAAATAAAGATAAAATTCATGTATACCAAAATGGTTGAAGAACAAAGCTCTAAATGGTGTTTTTTAAGCCTAAGATGATGCCCCCTTGAGGGAGTGACCATCACATTTGTTGATGGATGGTCCTACAAAAAGAAGAAAGAAGAAAGGTGGAATTAACCCATAGTTGAGATTAATCCAAATGAGAAAATGATTTCATGCATTAATTTAAAAAGGATGTTGATTTTCCCAAAGGTGGTTATAATTAGAAATAAAAGTCAAAATAATGATTTTCCCATAGGCAGTTATAATCATTAAGAGGACCTGGATTGGCTAAAGATGATGGTGCCCTAGTTAGGGTTGATTAGAAAGCATAACTAAAGGATATAACCTAGAATATATATTAAATATGAGTGGGTGAAAAGTGAGGAAAGAGATGAAAATAAGAATAAGATTAATCATTATAAATGATTTAGTTGTACCTACCAATACAGAGACGTTCATCCTTATTAGAAATTATAAAACTAGAATGGGAAATGGATTGATTTTATCAAGATGGGTTGAAGGATTTGCTAAGGGTCTAAGGATAAAATTTTATGGCTCCATTGATTTTAGACCTTATTTAAGCTATTTTTTACTGTAGCATGTGATGATAGGCATCATGATAGAACACCATGAAGACTTGGCCAAAAAATGCATAAAGCTAATTCCCAATCCAATAAACACTCAAAAATAATACTCTAATGATAAAAATAATGATGACGATATTGACATATGAATATGTATGGATTTAAGAATAATGTGCTCAAAGAATCACCTAATGAAGACATATAGACTGAGTCAGGGCAATAGTGTTGAAAGCAAACAAATAAGCAAGTGAACAAACAAATAAATAAATAAAAAATAAAAAATAAACAACTTGAAATAAACAAAAAAATATAAATCCTATAAATAAAAGCAAAATAAATCATCCTAATAATGACTATGCCCTGGTAAGGCCAATTGAGGATAACTAACTAGGCTTAGATAGGACCATTTTTTTTGGATTTTTGAAATGTTGTGAATGTTTTTTGCATTTTTAGGTATCTAAATTCATTAGAGAATGATGAGATACCTACTCATAAAATGATGAGAACATTTAGCTTAGGTTTATCACAAAATAGTGAGAGCGTATAGAAAGCGGGACTGAGGTCACCTTAACATAAATTTAGAATGAAATACATATCCCTAAAATGACCTCAAGTCATAGTAATTCCATCCACACAAAAGGTGGGGAAAACCTAAATAGGTCCCAATAATTTCTCAAATCTGGCAAATGGCCAGTCAAATGAAAATAGTAGTGGTAAGTTGATACAAAAACACATAATAAATAAGTGTTACCCCTAGTTTTCCCATTAGATGTTATAAACAGGATACAATAGAATATATCAATGATACTAATTTTTCCATAGATGGTTATAATTAGTAGTAAGACTGGTGAGACATTGATTTGCCCATAGGCAGTTATAATCAGGCTCACATAAATAAACTTGATATAAAATGGAAAATAAAAGATATCTTTCTAGATCAACTGTCACACTACCTTCATATACTATCATTTAAACATGGATTGGATTTATTGTTGAAAATTTATTTCAATCCCCTTGTAAAAGGTGTATCAAGAACTAAAGTAACAAAGATCAGAATAGGATTGGATAAGATGACTAAAAATAGGCTTTGGTCTAGATAGGAATGGAATGATAAGATAGAATGGCATTACTTTAGGATAATTATGGTTTTTGATAGGCTAGATAAAAATGGTAAGAGGGATAGCCCAAAGTGATAGGGTAAATTACAGGATACATGACAATGGAAAAAGGATATATAATAACAATAAATAGCATGGCAATGTGAAAATGATATGGTACATATTTTTGGCTTGGGTTTGGTTTTTGATTCTATTGTTCCTACTGATGGGGAGATGCACATCCTGATCAACAAATGATACAAATAGAATACTTGATCTTGTTAATTTCTGTCCCATACATCAACTAAATAGTTGTTCCATCAAGAACTACCTACAAATTTGGATTTTAAGAATATTTTTTTTCTCTTCATTGGTCATTGACTCTGATTCCTTTAAGTTTTAATACAAGGTATCTTTATAGCCTTTGAAAAGGAAAGTGTAGCCATGGATGGTAAATAAGGATAAATAATGGACGATAGGTTTGTTTTTGAAATGGAATGGTCGATGATAGTGGAATGTATAATGGTAGGGAAATAAATGAAGATCAAGACTTTCAGTCAAATGTAATGTTGTTGATTCCATATTTAACATAACTTTGGTTGTGGTAGGGATAAATACTTTTTATCTCAATAAGACCATCATATTTTTTTGTTACTTGGGCTTGAGAGTATCTACCATCTAATTAGGTTGTAGATAGGAAGTTATTTTCATTTTATCTTTGAATTTGTCTTCATCAAGTAATGAAGAATTTTTGTGCTTAGTTATTGGTACCTTAATTTGGTTTTCACCAATGAATTTTTGTTGATTATCTTGTAGTGCCTATGAGAAGGTTTCGCTAATGAACATTAGCTTTTAACTTTTATTTTCTTCTAGCACTTCTAAAAAAGTTTCACTAGAAGATGTTGAGTTTAAACTTTGCTAGTCCCCTAACATCTCCAAACAGGTTTCACTAGGAGAGTGTTCTACTGCTACATGAATGTGGTCTTGGCCTCCTTACTCTTATTCACCTACTATGTCACCATGGATACAGTTTAATAAAGTATGATTATTTCAATCCTAATAGACACTTATGGGAGATAGAATGTCAATAATATGGCTATGTTGGTTTATGGTAATGATCTATAGAATGGTAATGGAATAGGGAAAGGATGTAAAATTATTGTATAAGATACTAGGATAACTCATGTTGAATCTGAAGTAATCATTCTCAAAAACCATATTAGGATCATAAATGTATTCAAATTGATCTACAAAGTATGCATAACTAGTGTTTTAACAACTATGAACATATTCTTTTTCTAAATCTGATTTTGACTTAAGGGACTCTGAATCTAATGTTGACTCTAATTATAATTCTAAATCCAATGTTAGTCTAAGAGTAAAACCTGACTCTAACTCTGATTATTCATCTAATGGGTACTCTATGACAATGATGTCTTATTAAATGTTTGGTATTGGACAAGTAACAGCTTGTAATTGTATGATAGGCTCCACCAAGACTAGTTTATCAAAGTGAGACTCCTTTACAATGGGAAAAAGGTCAAGAGACAACTCCTTAGAAGTTGTCTTCTCAATAAAAGGCTCTTTAAAAATAGGAATATGGTTAAGGTACTGATTTTCCCAAAGGTGGTTATAATCATTAAAAAGTGACTCAACCAAGATTAGAACATCAGAGTGAGACTCTTTGATAATTGGTATAAGATCAATAGGTGATTTAATATAGATTAACTTATCACAAGTAGTTGGTTCAAAGAAAACATCTTGGATTGTATGGTTTTCTTGGCCTTAAAAAATGCTAGTTTTGAACAAGGCTTGGTATTTGAATGATTGGATGGGTTGAATTTTGGATGGGATAGGTAATAGAAGAGGAATGGTCTATGGTTGGATAATGGTAGGGCATTGTGTAACTTGATTTCTTGTATGAGTCAAATGACAAAGTCCTAAGATGGTAACAATATGGTGGTATGGAGCTTGATTGCTCACACAAGTCAAAGGATTAGGTCTTGGAATGATGAAAGGTTGTTTTGGAGCCTAGTTGTTCACATAAGCCAAAGGACTATATCTTAGAATGGAAATGGTATGAAATTGTTGTCTTGGAATCAAAATGGTATGACATGGTGGAGCTTGATTAGTTTTACAATCCCAAGCATCCAAGTCCTCTTGATAAACCATATCATTCTAATTTTGAGTTGGATCATAAGTTGGTTCTTGACTATGTTATATGTATTGATTATTGTAAGGAGGGTATGCATCTATATCCCAAATGACATTATCTATAGTTGGGTCTTCAAATTCCTCCTCAAAAACCTCTTCATACCAATCAAGGTCTCAATTTGGATTGTAAACTAGTTCATGATTTTGTTCCCATGAATGATTATTATGAGGTGGATATAAATCTATCTCACAAACCATATTAGCATCATTAGGATCTTGAATAAATCCATAAAGTCATTTTGTGTGTCCATTCTATCATCATCTAGATTATACATGACTCCACCATAAGTGTAGCTAGATATATCCACATAAAATATGAAGTCTTTGAAAATAAAAAAGGCTTAAAGTTTTACACACTCTGAAAAACTATGTCTAAAAGACAAATGGTTCAAACTTGGTCTAACTTAGTCGAAAGGGTCAAAAGGTTTATGAAAATATTTTTGATAACTCAAGCTAATGTTAAGTGTTTAATGTTACACATCTTACATAAAAATATTAAGTAAGGGAATCCAAAATCAAAATGCCAAATGCTAAGGTTGAAGTATTTTAGATCAACCTAATCTAGGAAATTAAAAGTAGCTAGGTCTTTTGGCCAAAACATGGTGTCAAAATCTAGGCTCAAACAAGGAATGTGCTAATACTCTTGGCCAAATGGCATCAAAAACTAGACTTTTAAATAGATGAAAATTTTAATCTATCAAATTTGAAACACTTCTAATAAACACTAGGTATTTGATTATTGGACATGGACTTGATCAAATAGGTATAAGGTATGAAACAAAAGGCAATTTAGAGATAGTTTATTTTCTCACAAATAATGGTATACAAAATAGTTATTTTGACAAATAATCTAGACAAAAGTGAATGGTTTAACTATTATAGACAAAGGTTTATAAAGGTACACTTAGATTGGTTTGAAAATGTGGGAACAAATTTGAAATATATACAAAAAGGCCTATAAAACAATATCTTAAATGTTTTGTGGAGCATAATAACTTTAGACTACTCAAAAGATTTGATAAAATGCTTGTTTCAAAAAATATCTAAGGAAAAGATAGTTTCACACTAATTTGATAGCATAACACTACCTTTCTCAACTCAAAATGTTATAGTGCATATACTCAAAGTGCAAGTGTTTAGCACAAAATGACTTAAGTCTATCAAGTGGTGATAATTAGCATGAGTCTTAAATGGCCTTCAACCCAAATTGGAAATTGAACCTAAGTTCCATTAAGTTTAGTAAAAATGGTGAATCCATTTAACACATCAACCCTATGAACTTATAAAGGTGTAATTTTGAATATATATATTATAGAAAAAAGACTTAAACAAACTTTGGCAAAGGTCTAGACTCAATTAGGCAACATAACTATGCCAAAGTGGATGATATGACTCCAAGTTTTTGATGAACTTTGAACAAGGAAAATTGATGATTCACATGAGCATCATAATGCCTCTTTGTTTAAAGGAAAAAATGAGAACTATGTGTTTTGGTTTGTATTGTTTGGTCACACCATGTTTGACTCCAAACAAAACTTTAATGTAGGACAAAACCAACTAATTAATCACTCTTATATCCTAAACTCGCAAGGTTTCTTGGTATTGTTGGAATTCATCAATATACATCATTTGAGTGAATTTTAAGTGTTCATCCAAAAGTAAATGCACATTATATAATAGGGTTTTTACACCCCCCACCTTCTCTCAGATGACAGTACTATGACATGGACCTTGAGGTGCACCTTACACCAAAAATACTTCCATGAAAAGTGGGGATTTGTTTAGGATCTACAATTTTTTTAATGTCTAGTGGGATCAAGTTTAAAATTACTTTCACATTAAATGCTATAAAAAAAATCATGGAAATTGGGTGTCTATTGCATTTGGATTGTTGGAAAATGGTCTAGTCTTTTTGGAAACCACTACATCCTATTGTTCACTTAGTGTAGTATAATTTCCAAAGTGCACATACATCCCATATGTAACTCCATCAGGCAAAGGTGGTTTAACCACTCAAATTTTATAATCCTAGTGAGAGTGGGTGAAGTCAATGCTATGAGATGAAACCTTGGGTCAAATATTCTCTAAATAACTTGCAGTAGGTAATGACATCCCCCTCATAATCCAAGATGCAATGAAATGAGAGACATGAAAATAAAGACTTTAGGGTTATTTTCAGGGTCACCCAAACTATAATGGGTTTTTATGGATTACTTTAGAAAACATTATTTCTAAGCCTTGGACTAGGCTTTTGCAATAAGGATGGTGCTTTTGATTCTAAGGGTTACCTAAAGGGGACAAGTGGAAGAGCATACACATACAAAACTTCTCTTTGCCAAAAAAGTTTTAATTAAATAATGAATTAAATAAAAAAATCTTGGAAAGGTTAGTTCATTTTTAAGCACCAAGTTGAATGATTGGGTGGTGTTCTTTTGACCCCTTAGTCTTAAGTTGTAACTTTAAAAGCCTAACTTATCAAAACATTCACTTAAACACCTAAATTTTTCATTAAACCCAAAAAAAAAGTTCCTAATTCATTTTAATACACTCAAATTAAGTGTGAAAGGAAATAATTTAGTTTAATTAGATGACTTTCCATGTAGATCTTGCAATAAAAATGTTAGCAAGTTGCTTAGTTTTGAAGCACTTTTGAGGATGAAATAAAAAAATTTGAAAAATGAGCTCTCAGGTTGATAGTTGAGTTGGGTTAATAGGCGAGTTGGGTTGGATAGGAAAGTTAGGTTGATGGGTGAGTTGGTTGGGCAAGTGAGTAGGGTTGGATACAGGCAAGTCAGGGTGAACTGGAGCCAAGTTGGGATGAACCAAAACCAAGTCAGGCCCAACCAAAACTGAGTCATGTCAAACTAAATCTAAGTTAGGATGGTACAAAGTTGATTTAGGTTGATCTAGATCCAAGTCAAGATGATCTATACCTAAGTCAAGTCAAACCAAAGCTGAGTTGGGGAAATCCAAATACAAGTCGAGTTGAACCAGAGTTGAGTTGGGGTGATCTAGAGCCAAGTTGGGTTGTCTTGAGAACAAAACTATGGTCTATAAAAATGGACTTTTTTATTCAAAGTTTTGATTTCTTTACTTCCATACTCCAAGAGCCTACATAAAAATAGTTAGTAGGTTTCTTTTAGAGGCTTCATGATTAAATTTGTGGGTTACGATCCCATTAGTCATGCCATTATGCGAACTAAGAATTTGATAATGTAGTGGAGATTAGTATTGTGTTAGTGGATAAATCAAATCAAAAGAACACTAAACTAACATCTTCATGCCTATTTACTAGGGTGAGCTTAATAATAAAAATAAATTAAAATCACAACTAAAAATTACGGAAAAACAAGTATACTTCACCTTCCTTGGATGCTCCAAATACTTAAATGTTATGGCTTGCTCACTTTGTGCTCATGAATTCTGCATCAATAGAAGTTTGACTACCTCCATATCTCCTTATCACCTTTCTTGGATTTGGATTCAATATTTTGGCATCATAACTTTGGCATGCAAGATATTTTTTAAATCAATTTAGAATGGTAACTTTACACAAATTAAGCTTAAAATTCATGTGGCAAGGCCTCCTATTTATAGATTTTTGCAAATGGCTAGAGTCAACCTAAACCATTCATCTCAAGATTGAGATGTGGATAAGGATTAATAAAATTATGTAATTAAAAATACATAAATATTTTGGATAGAGGGGAATTTAAGAGGCATGAGAGGCATTTATGAGGCATGGGAGGGGTTAACCTTGATATTTTATGCATTTATGGCCTAGGGATGTCTTCCTAAGAAATGATGTCATCTTATGATGTAGATATTAAATATTATTTTCTAAAAATAAGTATTCAATAATTTTCCATGGAGTTATTAATTAGTATATAATTTGGTTTAATTAGATCTTAAGTATGATTAAGCACTTTTCCCACAAATTACTCAAATTGATCAAAATGACTTATTATTGGTCTAAATTTTGACTGGATTGGAATTAGAAGTCAATGTCATATGTATTATATCAATTATACCATTTAGGATGTTACCAACACCAAATAACAAAGGCACATGTCTCATGTAAGAGATTTGATAGAAAAGAGCAATCCAGAGCACCTAAATGCAAAATTAGCATTTTGACTCGAAATGATTTGATCATAGTTAGTTGGCCCATAAATTACATTGTCACATTTAGTAATACCTTGGCCAAAATCAACACTTTAATATATCAATTTAAACTTATTTAATGTGTTTGAGTGTTTTTAAGCCAAATTGTGCATTTTGGTGGAAATTGGTCAAAAGCCTAGTTGGAGGTTATCGATGGCTAGTTTTAGGTGTCTACACGTATTAGTCATGGCCTCAATTATCTAAATGTACCAAAAAGTGGAAGGGATGGTGTGATTTATCTTCTATGAGCTAGGATTTATTTGTAGATTAGCTTTACTTTATCTTGTATACATTCTAGTGAACCCAACAATAAATATCCCTTGTAATTTTTGGTTCACACCTTCATTTATTATAATTTATTATTAAATTAATTTTTACATCACTAGATAGAATTTATCAATTTACTCTAACATTTTTTACACATGTTTAACACACAGTCACTTTGATCAACTCTGTATTTCTTTGAGTAGGTCATCTTCAACCACAAGTAACTAGATTGATTAGCTCAACTCAGTTCACTAATTTACATATAGGTTTGTAAAGTCAATCGACCCAATCAAGTATATTAATAGACTAAAATTATTAATTTGGAAAAAATAGTCTTAAAACATCAATTTTAACATCCTCAAAATCATCACATTCATTCTCATCATTTTAGTCATTTCTTTTCTTCATTATAGTTCTATTTTTCAAAAAAATTAGTCTATAAAACTATAACTCTATAAAAAACTAGGTCTAATTGATAAAAATAGATATATAGCTTGATTTATTACCCAAGATACTTAGTCAACACATTTAACTATGTTTTTCTAGCTCTTGGTTTAATAGACAAAAGCAACCCAGTCGATTCTATTCTGTATTGTTTGCATACTTGATCATCTGAACCAACCTTGTACTCTTCAATCAAATGAATTAACTCATCTTGTTAGTAATTAATTAACTTTTCATTTTTTTATTTTCTTTCTTATATTAACACATGGAATAAATATGAAGTTTAAATTTATCAATTTAGTCACACTATTTTTATTTTATTCACACACTTCCAAAGCACATAATATCAAAAAACATTAAATGAATTCTACCCAAGGTCTACCTACTTGGATTTATCACCAAGGGAGAAATTGAATTAATTTTTTGTCTAAGTATAAATACATGGTTGATGGTATATATTGTAAAATCACATGACACCTTTATCTCTATATCATTGTGAAGTGAGGGGGTAGGCCCTAATACCAAGCTAGTACCATCACTAATACATATCCATTTCAGCCTTTAATACCTAAAACCATACTTAGATTGCCTATATATTTCCTTTTTATATCCAACTCTCTATCACATTTATTTATAAATGTCATAAATTAAAACATTTAGGAATGACCACATAGATTAACATTTATAGTTTTGTTGTTTTCTCTCTGATAATTGTATGTTGTATTGTAAAAATTGTATTAGCCAATGTTATTACAAGGTTTATGATGTGTGTCACAATTAGATCAAATGGATCAACCCAGTAATATGTAGGTTTATTTCATATATTATACAAAACAATGATACATCATTTAGAGTCACAACTGTCCAAACCTATCTTTACCTTTAGAACACAATCTATCTACTTGATTGTGTCTCATATAATATCTATTTTTTAATAGAACATAATCACTCTATTTGACCCAATTTATTACATACTAAATTTTTTATTTACCATCAACACATAGTAAACCTATACCATTGTGTTTATTTTAGACTCTCTTAGTTTCACCACCTACAAAACATAGTCGACTAGTTCGATTGTGGCTTTGGTAACCTATCATGTCTACTCTCATACAAGACAATGTCAATTGGTTTGACCTAGTATCCTATCAGTTGACCTTGATTTTTAAAAAAAAAATAGTTTCCCTCCTATCATTAATTTATTGTTTGATGATAATATATAATTAAATCAAAGAAACATAATGAGTTTTACCAATCCCATTAGGGTTCCTAAGACACATCTTGTGGCACCCACTATGGATCAAATCAATATCCATGTTTCCACCCACACTACCAATTATGGGATTCCTCCCAATTCTTACTCAAAAATTAATCCCTTATTTTGATTATAATAGGAGTGTAGCATTGAATACATAACTAAAATGCTCTTTTTTCATCAATGAAAACCCTCAAGAAAGAGGAAAATATCCTAAAACCATATATAATCTCATGATGGAACCTTATATATAAGAACACCATTCACCTTCCCCTAACTTTTCCCAAGGATTTAGAGAAAGCCCTTTCTTTTCACCCCAACCTTTCCCCTCCATAATCTCTCCTTCCCACACCATGACATCATCTTCTATTTCTTATTTTACCTCTATTCCAAGTATTTATATGAACATGGTAGGTACAAATTCTAGTAATGCTTCTTTTGCTACCAATGCTACTCATTCGACTAGTGTGGTGCATGATATTACTTCATCACATACTTATATTGCATATCAATCTATTAATACCTCACATAATACTAATGCATCATATGTTGCATCCACTAAACAACATTCTACTCAAACTAATCAAATTTTATTACAAACACTTAACCAAATGCATACTTTTCAAAATAATAATGAAAATTAAATTATGCAAATGCAAAATCACCTCATATATCTCCAAAACCGACCTCACCATGTTCCATGGGGATCAAAAAATCCTAATTCCACACATACCCCCTTAGGAATTTACATGGTAATCTCATACCACAACCTCCACTTATCAACAAAACTAATAAATATTTTATAAAATGAACCTCTAGCACCTAAAACTCTCATCATTCACATAGGAGGTATCGACCCCACCATCACTTATAATGTATCTATAGATCTTACTTTCCATATAAAAACATTTGGAAACATTTAAAATGATTGGTTTAAGCTTAATATATTCATTTCCACTAAAATCTTAGCTAAAACACTTTCAATATATGCTTTAGATTGATCCAATCAATTGAAAACCCACTCTATTACTAGTCTAGAAGACTTGGTTAATCCACTTGTCCAAGAATTCCAAACTACTAGTATTATTGAAAACAAATTATCTAATTTTATAAATTATAAAAAACTCAAAATTGAAATAGCACAAGTCTTCATCAAATGATCGAAAAAAAAATCTAAAAAATTTGAGCATACAATGGTGAATTACAACTGCTTTCACTTATTTACAAATGCTCTCCACCCTAAATTACAATATCACATTAGGAAATTTTCTTCAAAACCTTTGGAAGAATATCTTGACAAAGCCAAATGATAATACTTCCTCATGCATCAATTTGAACCATCTCAACCTAAAACTGGAACTCACACTCTTATAAAAAATAAAAAAAATCATGTAACCAATAATGGTGTTACCAACACTTATGCCACCATACACACCATCCAAGATATTACTTAAAATAATTCCATGCAGCATATTCCTCCCCCTAAAAATAATTCTAATTATGATCCAAGATTTTCTCAAAACAATCATACTAATGTGAACAAACCATTGTTCCTAGAAGAAATTCAAAAACATATTACAAGACCTATACCACAAGATCTTAACCCCACTCATCCTATGAAATCATGGTATGATCCAACTAAATTTGGTTGGTTTCATGAAATTTGGGTCCATTATCATGAGACTTATAGACAATTAATAAATATTTCTATGGATTTTCTTCTTGGTCACAAATTTGACCTTGAATTCTCTATACAAAAACATAAATAAGGTTATGACATAGCACTTAAAGCTCGTTAGACTGAAAATAAAACTCAAGATTTAAACCAAGTTAATGCTCATTTAACTAGCTACAAGGATCCCCTCCCTAATCACCAAGATAACATTGACCAACATACCCCTACTATTAATAATATTAAATGTCTTATATACCTTAACACAAATGAGGAAAACATGGTTAATATAACTAATATGATTCCTAACAAGATATTGCTTCATGTGGATGATCCTAATTTATTAATTAGCTTATAAATAGGTGATATCCAAGTTAATCATGGTTTAGTTGATGAAGGTTTAGGCACTTATGTTTCCTCCCTTGGCATTATTAAAACACTTGGATACTTTAAATACAACCTTAAATCCACAAGAAGTACATTCCAAGGGTATGACAAAAGATAAATGCCTTCTGTAAATTATGTTTGGCTTCCCATTACTATTCCTCTCATTATTGTTCATGTGAAAGTCATGATATTTAAATTTCCACTTTATTACAATATCTTACTTGGTCGACCTTAGACTCATTGTATGAGAGTAGTTGCTTCATTTGCATACCAATATGTTGAATTTATTCATATTGGTGTTATTTACAATATTCAAGGGAACATGAATCCTTATAATTTTGAACAAATACAAGTATGTTGTATCTTCCAAATATCCACCTTTGAACCCTTACCTACTGTTCCATTTTAAGAATCCCAACACTTCAAGTATCCAGTTAACTCTAGTAGAATTTATAATGGTCAAACCTAATTAATTAGGAATATTCCACCTAAACTCTTAGAATTTTATGATGATGAGTTGGATGAGATGATCCTAAAGATTAAAACTTCTATTCTTTCCCCTCACATCATTTCTCAACTTCCTCCTTATTTTCAACCTTGATCCCTTAAGAGACCTTCCAATGACATACTAATTACTTTAACCAAAACTAGATATTCCATTTACCATGCTTCCTCAACTAATTAAATAGTTACTACATGTATTGTCAACATACATACACCTAATTATGATGATAGTTATGATTTGTACAACCCATTTTATCTAGATCTATCCAAGCTAAATATACCAAAATTATTAGATATCATTCTTCTTTATTTTAGTCTTTTCATTATTCTTCTATCATTCCTTCTCTTATAGTACCTAATATTAGTTTTTCCACTACTATTCATAGGTTATATATGGAACACTCATGTAATAAACCTCTAGTCATAGTAGAGCCTCTCAAGGGTATTCTCAATTATCATGCAATGAGATGACCTTTTTATTTTGCTAGATATTATGACCCTTCTACTATGATTTCTCTACATATGTTATCCATTATGTTTATACCTACTACATAGCTAGCCTTACCTATAGATGAGCCTAGTTTAGTTTCATCTCTAGTTTCCCCCTTCCTTGGTGATGGTATTCTTCCCTTACCTCAGCTTGATCCCTTACCTGCACAATGGGAATATCACCTTATTATGATATTAATAGAGTTTTTGGTCATTAGACCAAAGATTATCATCTATTTAGCATCCCTAGGATTTTTATTCTACCCTTTTAGCTAGTAAATCCCCACAATCTACTAATGGATGTATTTTTTTCTTTCATGGGACAAATAACCATTCTTATACCCACTATTGAAAACTTATGCAGTACATCAACAAATCATGACTAGTAATTGCACAGCCCAAAGAAAAGACCATACCTCCTCTAAAGATACTTCTAGAGTACATGCCTAAATATAAGGAAGTCTATTATCTTTGACATCAATATTCTACCCATCATACTAATCAATGTTGAGTGTCCAATAGTTTCTCTGTGATTTTCCATAGTCTACATACACACCAATTATTCCTTATTATACAAGTCATATGTGAATTAAAGTTCTTCCTTATCTACCAGTTATACCTCCCCCTAGATCCATAAATACCATTCACATGGAGATATAAATTCTTCACATTGAGTATCCAATATAGAATGTACCACATGATCATTACTCTTATTCATCTGCACCTACCTTTTCAATTGATATGATATGAAAGGAAGTCTTTTCAAAACTTTCTATGAAATTTTATGAGACTTTGGTTAATGTCATAATTAAGCTACATAGGGATGTTTCAGATGTTATGGATAACATTTATGGTTAGATCTATTAGTATTTGTGAACATGGCATGGTGTTCTCTTGCATTATTTTATTTTATGATTTGGATCAGATTTCTGATCCACTTATATATCCTATACTTTTAACTATGTTTTAAACATGATTTCACTTATGTCTTTTGCAGGAACCATTATATTATGATTTATATTTTTTACATGATTTCATTCTCTTTCACTTATTCTCATTCTTTTTATGAATCCAAATTTATGTTTTTTTTCACTTCTTTCATAGATTACCTTATTTTATCTATGATGATTGTTTGCTAATATTAAAAATCAAATAAAGATAATTTTTATTGTGACTTGGTTATACAACCTATATGCAACGAGAAATGTAGTAGATCTATAAATCAATCCTATCTCAAAGAATATAAATACTACTTACACTTCTAGTTATGGATACATTATATTATTGGGGTCATGACCAAGATGGGTCCACTAAATCATATCCAAGGTATATCTTACCACAATAATATTTCTAAGGAGGGTTTCAAATCCTATATTCAAGCAAAACTATGTAATAACCCTACTTAGGTCCTATGTTTTCATATTCACTAAACTAATAACAAGTAAAGTAAAAGTATAATCTAGTGTTCACCAAAGCTTGTGGAATAAATTTGGGGTAGTAAACATGAAAATTAAATATGCATATAAGACATGTACTCACATAAATGTATATGAAATCCTAATTCATGGAAGAGAATTACAAATGCATATCTATATACTATTACAAAGGAGGAACAAAGTTAGGAATACTTACCTTTAAATATGAACACATTGAGACTCAATGTACCCCTTGGATAAGGTGCTTTATACGAGGTTATTATGGTATGTAAGGATAACAAGGATAAATTATCTCTAGGTGACACAACCTATTAATGCATCCAAATACTTATCCACAAAATAAGATCCATATCTCTAAAGAAGGTATGAAACCCTATGCTATGATCCTCAAGTAGAATGGTGGAAAAGAAGATTTGAAATATATATTTCTTATTATTATTTTCTCTTAGAAATAATGAAATTTATGTGTTTATATAGGTGGATCTAACCCTAGTCCTTTCCAAAATTTTATGTGTACAAGGTTGACCCAGTTGACCTAGTATCATTAATGACAAAAATAAATTAGATCATCGTCTAGGTTGGGTAGGGTTTGACATAAACCCTAATAAGTTTTATTGATTAAATTACAAATTCAATGGGGTAGATAGTGTAACATAAATTATCAAAAAGTGTTTTAGGTTAGGGAAGGGCTAATGAAGGTGGTAAATGACTAGAGGAGGGTGAAAATGGGAGGCAAAGCTTAGGGTAATATTTTTAGGAGATGGGTGTGTGGATATCAAGTGGTAATAAGGGAAAACAATGCTATAAAACACCAATGGTATTCCCACCCCTTTCTTAGTGTACCCCTTAAGGTGTAGACTCATAGAGATTGAAATTTGATGGGTTCCTTCAAGATATAAAGCATCAGTACTTGATAAAGTTTGAATATATTATGTGTATACATATGCCTTGGTTGAAGCTCATCACATGTCATATAGGTGTTACATGGGATGGTTCTTTAATAAAATAACATAGAAACACATAATGCTAAATCTAAATAAATTTAAGTAAGGAGAAAATAAGATAAATGAAATGATAAAACTGAAAAACACATACCTTTACTTACCTTAGTGATTTAGATAAAGAAATAGATGCTTGAAATGTGAAGGTTTCCAATGTAGGGAACATTAGGAAAACATTTAGAGATTATCAAAAAAGAGAAAAAAAAATCAAATTTTTTTCAACATAGACATATAATAGTTGAAACTATTCTCTACGATGTTAGGATTCCAGAGTATTTTATGATTTAGAAATGGAGATATTAGAGATAAAGATATGATAAAAATATGAAATTTGACAGTAAATATTTAAAGGGTAAATAATTTTTAATATTAAATATGAATAGGGAAAAAAATAATGCATTTGGTATTTGTACTATTCTAATAAAATAGAGATTTGAGAGACCTAATGAGAGACCAAAAAGCTAGGATGGTTAGGAGATGATAGCTAAGATGGGCAAGATGCATAGTAGATCTAAAGAGTGTATCAAAGGTAAGAAATTTAATTTTTTTGAATATTTTTATTTAAATTTGAGTAAAATATAGTAAATTGACTAGTAGAAAAAAATCTAGGCATCATAATGAACCCTAATATTTATTTAGGAACACTAGGGGTAAAATGGGGTATTGGGTAGGAAGGACTCATACTAATAAATGCCCAAAGGATTTATGGTAATTGGTAAAAAAATCATAAATGTGGATAAATATTCTTGATTATGTCAACTTAGTATATAAATGGAAAGAGAAATAATAGTTCGACTGCATAGCAGTAGGTTGATTTAGTTGGCTAAGATAGGGGTAACTTAGTTATTTCTGAATTGGCTGATATAGTACTATAGGGTAGAAAAGTGGTCAACTTAGTAATATAATCCCAAAGGTTTCTAAACTATTACTAAAGAGATTGATCTAGTATAAATTTGACATGGTTGATTTAGTATTTAATAGGTCAATTCTATAGAAAATGGATAAACTAAATCAAACTAGTTGAGTTTTGTAAAAATTTTAAGAATGTACTTTAATTATAAGTTACATAGAGATATAACACATATTTTTTTGTTTGATATTTTACATAGATACCAAAGATATTGGTGATTGATGTATGCATCATGGTTACCAGATTTGTTAGAGTATTTAACAGACATGGATAAGTAAGACTAGTTACACTGGGTCTAAAAGGTAGCATGGAGATGAGTCACATTCTTCTAAGGGTTGATCTCATTATCATGTTCCTTAGAGTATGGGAATGGTTGACTAACATGTTTTAATGAGTCATGCATGGGGATACCGTAAAGTTGGGTAACACACTAGAAGACATCCATGCATTTCTTAGATTGTCGATAGGAGGGACACTAAAGATCACAAGGACACTAGATGATTTGGAAGAGAGATAAATAATAGATAGGTGAGTGACATGCTGAGATAGGATATATGTTAGTTTGAGGGTCAATTTATTCCATGTGTATATTATAAAAATTATGGACATATGGAAACCCATGATAGGACTTATGATAACACAAGTGTTGTATCACAAGTTAGATGGTAGGGTATCCCTATATGTGATAGCCTTGTGCCTACCCATTTTGGATTGGGGGGAACTATATGATTTTGAATTTATCATCTAGGTATAGCTCATGCATGATATGTATGGGATGATGTACATAGGGAAGAATAAAATGGGACCAATTGTTTTTCTTAGTGTATGGATATATGAGAGGTTCCCTATGTATTGACTAGTTGGGTTTTCCCATGTGGTTGATGATAGGTTTCCTCAGGTGACTAGATAGAGGTAAGACTAGGTAGTATAGGTTGTGACCCATGTGTCATTGATATAGATGATAAAATTAGGGGAGATCATGTGGAATACATACACAAATATTTCTATTATTTTTCCTATTTGGGCAATCATGGTGATAGGGTTAGCTTGAGTACAAATCATTAGAAACTATAACTAATGGATAGAGCTATAACTAGTGGTGCACTTATTATGGTATGTCAAACTTTTTCACCCATAAAATCCTCTAGTGGTACCTCCTTTTTTGGAATAAAATGATAGAGAGATAAAGGGGAGAGGATAAATAGGAGAGCCACTCAAGATATTTGTGATCAGATCATAGTGTGTGAGACCATGGACTAGTTGAGCATGAAAATTGGTAGCTAGAGGAAGAGATGACATGGATGTGCATCATAGTAGGAACCATGGTAGGAATAAAAATGGCCACCTCATACACACCATAGATGGAGGTACCATCATTAAGATCAAGCATAAATGAGGGTGGTCATATAGGATGACCTGATAGTCAACTCATGATAGAGATTTTTGATAGAGGAACCTCTAAGGAGAGGATTGAGGCATGCATGAATTATAAGTACTATATTTTCATTTATGGGGAGGTGATATATAGATGAGGTGTTTATGGGATAACTAGATGAAGAGAGCATGCTTGGTGGAAAATTAGATAGGAAGACATTGATTGATGACACTAAGACTGGTAAGAAATGTTGTGATTTTCAATTTTGATATAAAATACTAGTTGTATGTGATTGTAGTATATAGATAGAATTTGGGATGTATATGTGATATAATATCTACCTAGTTTTGGTTTTACATATATTATGACATAAGATGTTAGATGGAGATCTATAGTCATGGTTTCACACTATGATATTTTGGATATGGTGTTGTCATAACATGACCCCATCATGTTGGATTATTTTATAGTCTCATCTACCCTAAAGCAATAAATATGGTTTAGACTAGTGGGGGAAGATGTGAGGTATATAAAAAAACATGGGGATGGATTGTAGTCATCAACATGGGTGAGAATATAAAAGACATAGACTTGGAAAGCCTTAACTTAGGAGATATCCTCACACATGGATACCATGATCTAGCTTACACAAGTACAAGCCTAGGTGGCTAACCTATAAGGATAGGTAGCAGGATTAAGATCTTGGACTACCTTATTACATCACACCATGTAGAGGGGATAGTCTAAGACATATATGGGCAACATGGCTAGGCTATTGGATAGGCATGATGGAGGCTAGCCATAGAATTGTAGCTATGTATTTTTGTATTTTATAAAACACATGATATATAGAGATATATTGATTTTGACAGTTGGATTTGATATCATGAGTTGTATTTGGTTATGGTTATTAATGCATGGATATATTTATTTATAAATAATGTATTTTTATTTTGTTGTATATCATATGAGAAATATATGGGGAATGTTTTATGTTCTTGCATTATGTGATATACATGCATGGTTAAAAATAAATAGGCAAAAAGGACATGGAAAATTATAATTTATTTTGTTGTATATCCTATGATAAATATATGGGGAATGTTTTATGTTCTTGCATTATGTGATACACATGCATGGTTAAAAATAAATAGGCAAAAAGGACTTGGAAAATTATAATTAATCAAAAACAAATGCACTACACACTATATCATGATGGGAAATGTGTAATAACAAAAGAGGAATAAATATAATAAACCAAAAAGTGGTAAACAAGATAACAAAATGTTTTGAAACCATGAAAAAGATTGGCACCACATTAAAACAAGTAAAATCACACTATATCATGTTGGGAAGTATGGAAATAATGTAATAAAATAGAAGGCACATGAAATACAAATGGTTTAAAAACAAATAAAATTAAGTCAATCAATCATACTAGATCACGTTGGGAAGTATAAAAGAGAAACAAAATTCAAAAAATGAACTTAAATTTATCACACTAATTCAAGTTGAGAAATGTGTAAAACTTAAGAAAACTAGTTGTATTCTTACATGCAATCAAAAAATAAGAAAATAAAAGTGAAATATAAATGAATTAAGCATAAAACATACTATATTAATATGGGAAGCAAGTCAATGGCATCTAACTCATAATCAATCACAACTTATCTCAAATTTTACACATGTAATTTCATTTTCACTTGGGTATTGGAAAATTTTATGAGGAAGGCCAGGCCCTATACATGGTCTTACACTATAATTCAAAAAGGAAACACTAATGAGGTGTAAATTATAGAAAAAAATATATGTTAAATGGTTTATTTAAAATGGTAATTTATTAATATGGTAATTTGTTAGGAAGTCTTGGTCCTATCCAAGGTCTTATAATGTAATTCACAAATGGGATCATTTGTCACTTAGATTTGCACCCATTGAGGAGGTTCAAATCTCTCCTCATCCAAGTGGCACCATGGAATCACATCTAGTCTTGTGGGTAGCCTAAGGAATGAGGTGAGTCTTTAGATGGGGCTAACTCCCTTGATCTACCACTTATGATTGAACCTAATACTAACTTTGGGGGGATGAAAAGGGAGAAATATAATTGAAATAAAATCTAAACTAAGGAGGTGATACACCAAATCAATTTTATGACTTCTAACTAATTGCATTCTACACTTGATACTAAGAAATAAACTAAAACATACACTCCTTCAATCTTCTCCTCCTCACATCAATGTTACATTTCGAGGTCATGGGTGAATGTGAAAAGATAGGAAGACTAGATAAGATGCCTTAGATGTAACTAATGAAAATAATAACTCACTCAACATTTCACATCTCCTAAAACACTTCCCATGCCATATAAGAAGACGTTTTCCAACTACAAACAAGGTGAAAGAATGAGACCACATGTTAGGAATCCATAGTCTTCACTAAAAAAGATTCATCATTCAAGTGGAAAAAACTTATTAATAGTAATTAAGAGGTAACACTTAGTAATTTTATTTATCAAAAGGTATACAAATGATTAGGTATTCAACATACTCAAGTGGAGCATCCCATATAATGCTAAAATGTCCAACTCTTATAGAGTTTAAGAGAGAGAGAAGTACAAGAGTAAAAAGGACACTTGTAAAAATATTAATAATAGTTATCCATGCATGGAAAGATGATATTTGTTGAAACATGCAAGGTTAGGAGCAAAAAGTGTTAATCCAAGTCATCAAAGTTATGTAAAGTGGCCTAAAATTTCTATTATTTCACAAAAAACTACCTTCATGATTAAGCGAATTTGAGTGACTTGTAACTAATACAAATCAGGTATAATGATTTTAATGTAAATGGAGGCTCTCATTCATTCCTCTCCATGTATTTTTTGCATGTTTGGTCCTCTAGAAACCTCTAAAAGTGAGCCATCATCATCTACTATCCATAAAATTACCCTTCCATGAATATTGCACACTTAACCTCCAAAATGCCTTTATTTTTCCATGAAAATTCATGGGAGGGAGTTAATGACAAGTTTCATGACCCTCCATGGCCTTATAATCATTAGGAAAGCTTTAAAATTAGTCCAAGTAAAGCTTTTCATCTCTCTCACTAGCTTGTGTAATATGCTATATTTGACTAGCTAAGTTGAAGGACCTATTTGAGGCACTCAAATTTTTTTTCATGTCATTAAATGAATATTATGAGTTATAATAAGTTTCAATATTTCCCCAAAACTTGGTTTCATCTCCTAACTCCTCCTTTAGCCTACACAACACACAGAATAATGAGAAAAAGCATGTTTCTAACCCCATATATATAAATTGTCATGGTGTGGAGTAGCCTGGGGAAGTCCTATATAACATACAATCATCATTATATACAAACTATTTCACTTTGGTAGCTATCAAACTCCATTTTCCAAGGCTGGTCCTATGCAAGGGTTTAGTACGATTTTAGGCCTATTTTTGGTCTTAAGGTTGGCTAATAAATATCCAATGTCAATGTTTCCAAATAATTCCAAAAATGTGGCCTTAAATTCCCCTAATAACCTCCACTAATTCCTCTATCTCCCATGTATATCCTCATGAAAGATATGAGCTTCAAAAGATGACTTATCGAGCTTATCTCTCTCCTTTTTACAAGCTTGAGTTGGTTTTGGGCTCAAAATAGACATTTTTATGATTTTTTTTTAGGTTTAGAGCTTTAAAATGTTTTTAAAGATCCTAAAAAGATGTTCTATCTAGTTTGAGTGATCATTTTATGCTATAAGTAGAAATGACTACTCATTCCATCACTAGGCCTTAACCTTGTACTTTAGGTCTAATTGTAAACCTTGTAACCTAGATCACCCTATCAGGTATTTATTATTATTGATTTATTTATCATGTTTTAAAAAGTGTGACTCAACTCTATAAATCATCTTGAAGTCTTTTCTTAGCTTTTGGTCACCTTTTTTGTCTACATTTTCTAAAGTTGTAGGTTTTGTGAAAGGGGAAAGTACCCCCTATCTAAGACAAAAGAAGGGTAGTTATCCTATTTATAAATACTATTTTAAGATTTTATAAGTTTATAAAAGTGATATATTCTTTCCAAACCAAATTTGGGTTCTTTATTCTAAGCATAAACCTTCTATCTTCAAAAAAACCTCAAATAGACTTATAAGAAGAGTAATGTCTAAAAAGTTTTCAAAAAGGGACTATGTTTTGTATGTTTGGGATCTTTTAGGGTGCCTTATATGTATTTTTTATATTTTAAAATATTTAAAATTTATTATAAAATATTATATAGGTCTTCTTTAAGTAATTCATCCATGCTTTGGCTAGAATTCATCAAACAAAGCTCTTTTGGTCTATGCTTGCAATTAACTAATCTGACTATGTTTCCTTAAGGCAATATCCTTTAGGTTATTTTGTTTGTAATTGGATTTTTCATGGTGATAATAAACTAATTTTTAATCTCTTTTTTCACTCAATACCTAATCATACTTTTAAAAACTTTAACTATCATGAGAACCCCATCAAAACTTAATGCCAATACATTATCTACATCATCTTGTCTATCTGACCTGTAGGTTAAAGTAGGCTATTCAAGGGTCTATGTAGTATTATTTATCTCTCAAAAAAATAATATTAAGTCATAAACATCCCTATTAGGATGGTTAATCACTTATTCATCTAGGTTGAGTTCTCATTAGCTTCCCAATACACCTCCTCCTCTAAAAGTTAAGCTTACTATCAAGACTAAGATACTTTATTTTCTAGGACCTCTACATATAGGTGCATGTGTGGAGTTTTTAACCTTTGGATTTGATATGTATATACCTATTACATCCTAATTAATTTCATATAATAATTATTTTAATAAATACTCCTTTTTAAATCTTCAAAGCACCATAAAAATATCAAATTGAATCACTGTCTAGTGTGTTTGTTGTGAGTGTCCCATGGTCCTGTGTATAGATTATTAATGTGCATAAGGTCTAAATATAGCATACCATCCTTATAAATAACCTTGATATAATTATTAATGATCCATTCACTATTAAAAAATATTACACTATGATGTTAGGTTTAAGTCATAACCTTGGGTGACAAAAGTCTCCTTTTGGCTTACGAGTGTAAAAAACACTGCCTATATTCAATATTTTCATAAGCACTTTTAAGCATCCAAAATACTCTCCCCACTATTCATCATCATTTAGAACTTAATTAATATAATTCACATGATATATGATATAATTAAAAATTATATATGAGCCTCAAACCTTATTATAACCTTAAGATATGACCTTGGTAAAAGGTCTAGGTGTTTTGTTTTCACTCTTTAGGGATTTGATCCTTGAACTAGTCACTTGCTCTTGGTCAAGGTTTCTAATTTAATTTTTTCCACCTATCACTTCAAACATAACTTCAATTATTTATCATTAGTTTAAGATTACATATAATTATATACCATAAAAAAATCATTTACTGAGAATTCTTAATCCCTTATTTAAATCTAGCAGTAGATGATTATGCTAATGTATAGCTTGACAGTGTGACCATTTTTTCAATAATGCATAATTTATGGATATTTTATCACTTTTAGTCAATTATAATCTTATAAAATTCATTTTTTAAACCTTGGGTAAATATAAATCACTCATGTGTTTATTCTCCATGATGTCACTTCCCTCTAAGGCACTTGTAGTTCTGTTTTGGGGTGCGTAGAGGTAAACAAGAACATTGAAAGGAATGTGTGGATCAAGAGCATGTATCATGAACTTAACACCATGTTAATAATTTATATGTATTTATTAATCCTATTAAAAACTCAAACAAACCAAACATACTCCTTTCAGCTTGGATGAAACCCTTGAGAGCTCTTGTAAGTGGCCATTCTTAGCTATATGCAGGTAGATAGTAAATATAAGGTTGGAAAATGTGCATTATCTTGATTATCAATGAGTTTTAGGTTCATTTTAACATCTCAAAATGAATAATAATACTATTATGGATATAAAATAGTGTCCATATCTCTTATTCAACATGAATCTCTCTTGTAACCCCTTGTAGATGGGCATCCTGACTGGTATATAGACAATGAACGAGATTATGAACCATATTCATGGTGAATAAAACTATAAACACCATTGTATCCTATTTAAAATACTAATATTAATAAATTATAAATTTTGAAAACTCATACCAAGTCAAGACTGATCCATTTCAAAGGTTTGGTCCCTTTCAAACACCTACAACTTCTGCTTTAATCGTTACCTAGCTGTGTTTAGGCATAGAATGAATACAAATCATAAGCATGATTATAAAATAAGGATGAGAGGTGAAGAGGGGAAAATAAGAGAGCTTAAAATCCAATTTTAAGGACCTATCATATCCTTTTCAAACCATGAATAAGTATGGAATTTTTGAAAGTGGAAAAAAACCACCAATAAACAGAGAATGCAGTAGTCTATAAAATTGAGGGTATTAGTTCATCAAAACACCTTTTAAATTTAAATGAAAAATGGAAATTTTTATATAAGGAGTATAATATCCTCTTTAATAAATATTAACATTTCAATTATATATAATTGCTCAAACCCAGGCAAAACCTGAAGGGTGCATAGATGAGCAAATAGTTTTGTACAATCCACTTCAAATGTATTTTTCATGAATCACAAGCCACCATTCCTAAAAATTATTATATATATTTAAATTTATCTAAATTTATAATGATACCCTAAAATAATTTTTTTTGAAACTACTTGTGCTTCCCATACTGAGAAAAAACTTGAACGTCAGTTTTGTATGCCAAGAAGAACAAAGATGTAGCATAACAATTTTGGATTAGAAATGGCACTGTAATATCACTCTAAGTATGTATATGAGTTTATAGGATAAAAATAATAATATTTACACATTTTCCAATTGGCACACTTCCCAAAGAGGTTGTACAAGTGCCAAACTCACTTTTTTATTCAAGAAAACTATATTTTTTTGAGTAACCTAACAATTTATAGTTAGTGACAATTAATAGAGACATTATAGGACAAAAATAACATGATATAACTCTTTTAAACTTTCACATTTTCCAATAAACCCATACAAATCATTAAATACACTATTTTGACCCCTTAAAATGACTCAAAATGATAAATGGACTAATGAAAAAAGTGGCCAAGTTATTATAGCATAAATTTAAATTAATTTAGCTATGAAACACTATATAACAAGGTATTATACCCCTTATATACATATACAATTAATTTTTTGCCTATATGTGCCCTAATTTGACTAAAAAGTCAAATTTGGTCAATAAATTGGTGACTCATAGGGGTAGTATGCCTGTTATACTAACTAAAACAGTATCTTTATCATTTCATTGTACTTATGGAGTCATTTAAGGAATAATACAAATAATATACTTTGACCATTGACTCAAATTTGATCAAAATAAGACAACTAAGACTACCTCAACTATATAAAGGAAAAGGACACACACAATAAAGAAAGCAAACACACAAGACACAAATGTGAATAAGGACTAAGGGGAATTAGTAAAAAACCTACTATGAAAATATATCAACTAGACATACCTCCTTTATTGGATAAAAATGAAAAATTCTTTAATCATCTTTATGATGAGATGAAACATAGTGCTAAGCATGCTTCTCTTTGGATTGAATACTTTGTGGACCAGACCTCTTCCTTGGCACTTTGTTTGATCTGATATCAAGTAGGCCATCCTTAAATATGTCTCCAATGTATGTATTTATGTATATATATATATATATATATATATATATATATATATATATATATATATATATATATATATATATATATATATATATATATATATATATATATATATATATTCCTCTTGAACATGTTCACATACTTCATTTTGTTTCACACTCTTCATTTCATAGTCAACTTGTATCTCTTTAGTTAGCATGGATTCAAGAGGAGTAGTTTCATGTTCCTTAGAATATTGAGGCCAATAAGAACTTGTCTGATCCTTCAAGATATTATATGTTTCTACCAACTAATTTATAAGCTTATATCCCATCTTGATGACTTCAAACATGTCATCATCACATTTATATGCTTCTTGAAAGGAAAGATTTGATAGAATGTTTTTACTTTGCATACTTACCTATGTACCAATGTTACCTTCTCCATATTTAACTAGCTCATAGCCTCATTTAAGAGGATTATAACCTGACCCAATTATTTAAAACAAGTCATCTAAATACTTATTAATAACTTTTGGATGTTCTTCCATGGTATCTTGCAAAGTGAGAAAAGAATCAATGATCATTTCTTCCTCATCAAATATGGAGGAAAAAGCTCATGAATTGTCATTTTTTTCACCAAATGGAGTCCCTATGGTGATTTATTCCTCGTAAACACTCATGAGGTCTTATTTTTCAACCATTGATTGATCATGTTCCTCTTTATTTTCCTTTCTCAAGATAGGTCCTTCAACATAAAGAAAACATTCTTCATCATCAACCAAGCAAAGAGATTCAATATAAGGACTTACCTTCTCTTCATCACTTAATAACTATTTAGGTCTTTCAAAATGAACTTCAACTATCATAATCTGATATCTTTTCTCAAGGGCTAAAAGATCTTCAACCTCTTTCATGGTGATGCTAAGACTAGGCATCTTGAAATCATGTGATCTAGCCCAATGAGACAGCCAAGGAGGTAGGTTTTTTTAAAGTAAGATTTATCTTTATTTATCAACCATTTTATCCTCCTTTAGTTCCCACATGACAATTCTATCAAGTCAAATGGTGATAGCGTAAGGATAATATGAACTAGTTAGTGGAGGTGGAATATAGAACTCAAATTTAGATTGAGAATACATGGTAAGAGACTCTTTGGGAATCTCATTATGAAGGAGAGATGAGGTGTGTTTAGGCATAATATCTTCTGGTTATAAAACTTCCATATAACCTTGACTTAGGAATCTCATATTTTCTTCTAATTCCTCCATTTGCTTGGCTAGGTTCTCTTGGAAAAGCTTCTCTTGAAGTTGATAGGAATCATCATGGGGATAATGATTTCATAAATGTTTCCATGGAATAAAGGAAGCTTCTTGAGGAAGCGTAGGAGGGAATTACAAAGGATCAAATCCATTCTCCACTTCACACTCTTGGACAATGCAACTATCTTCTTTATTACCCCATGACTCTACTATCTTGCTTCAACTTAGGATGTTAGGATTAGATGTCTTCTAGATTTCACACTCTTCATCAAGACTTTTCTCCTCCTTCTTTCCCCATGATTCTAATATTTTGTTCCAACTTAGAACATTGGGATTATGAGTCTCTTTTTTAGTTTGTGGGGTTCAATGTGAGAGGGAAAAGAAGTCTTAAAATCCACTTCCTTTACTGCCAACATGGATTATTTCAAATGCATATCAGCCAGCTTAATTTGGCTATCAATATTAGCTTCAAACATAAGGTTTCTTATTTCAACTCTCTCTCTTCCAACTGATTTGGAAAAGGATGTCCTTGATAAGGTTGTCTGGGTTCATGAGTGGGAACCATGTAGGGATGATAACAAATTTGTAAAATTGTAAATGAAGGATGATAGGTTTGGTGAGGCTACTTTCATGAACTTCTAGCCTATCCTCTAAGGAAGAGATTAAAGCACTCACATCAGGCATCTCACTTATGATCCTTTTCCAATTGGCTCTCTCAATAGGTGCCCACTCTTTCTTGACTAACTCTAATGAATTTATCACTTGATGGATGGGATGATTAGGAATCCTTTGACCACATCCCCTTCAAGTACCAAGCTCTAAATTATACCTTTCATATGCCAAAAGTGTTGGTTTGAAGGTGGATATGGGCTGATTGGAGAAAGGATTAGGTTGACTAGGAACAAGACATTGAGAAGTTTAGTTATAGTACTAATACAACTCATGACAAGGCTCAACATAGTCATATTGGGATTGATAATAATCATAGCAATATTGACCAAGAACTTGTTCATATTGATAGGGAATGGGCAAAGATGGATATGTTTTAGTAAATTGCAGGGAACAAAACTCAAATCCAAGGTCAGCCATGAGACTTCACTAAGAAATAAGAACACAAGAAAAGGTTATCAACAATGTTCAAATGGAATACCTAGGCTACATGACTAGATGATGTATCTTTGGAATGACCATTAATGCTCAAAAAATGACTCCAAAGGCTGATGTGTTGAAGGACAACACCAAAAATCCTCCAACCCTTAGAACAAGAGTCCCACCTAGCAAGCCAAAAACTATTATCACTTGGATTTTCACCCTTTAAGGAGATGAAAAGGTCTCATCATCCAAGTGGCACAATTTAATCACCTCTAGGCTTGTGGGTAGCCTAAGGAATGAGGTGAGTCTCTAAATAAGGCTATCTCTCTTGATGTACCACTTAGGATTGAACCTAATACTAACTTTGTGGCGGGGGGGGGGGGGGTGAAAAGGGAGAGAGATAACTAAAATAAAATATAAACTAAAGAGGTGATATAACAAATAAATTTGATGACTTCAAACCAATTTCATTCTACAATTGAGACTAAGAAACAAACTAGAACATACACTCCTTCAATTTTCCTTTTCTCACATCAATGTTACATTGTGATGTCATGGATGAATGTGAAAAGTTAAGAGGACTAGACAAGAGGCCTTATATGGCACTAATGAAAATGATAACTCACCCAATATTTCACATCTCATAAAACACTTCACATTCCTTCCAAGAAGATTTCCAACTACAAACAACGTGAAATAATGAGACCACATGCTAGGAATCCATAGTTTTCACTAAACACGATTCATCATTCAAGTGGAACACACTTATGAAAATTCATTAAGAGGTAAAAATTATTCATTTTATTGATAAAAAGTTATATAAATGAGCAAGTCTTTTCCATACTTAGATTGAGAATCCCATATAATGCCAAAATGGACAACTCTTATAGAGTTTGAGAGAGAGAGAGAGAGAGAGAGAGAGAGAGAGAGAGAGAGAGAGAGAGAGAGAGAGAGAGAGAGAGAGAGAGAGAGAGAGAGAGAGAGAGAGAGAGAGAGAGAGAGAGAGAGAGAGAAGTATAAAGGTCACAAGGACACTTGTAAAATTTTGAAAAATAGTTATCCATGTTTAATAAGAGGATATTGGTGGAACCATGTAAGGTTAGGAGTAGTAAGTGTCAATCCAAGTTATTCAAAGTGGCCTAAAATTCTTTTTCTTGCACTAAAACTATGTTCATGATTAGGCATGTTTGAGTGACTTGTAACTTATCTAGGTCAGGTAAAAATTATTTTAATGGAAAGGGAGGATCTTATAAATACCTCTTCATCCATTGGTTGCATGCATTCCTCTTTAAACCTTTGAAAGTGATCCATCATCATCTATTGTCTAGACAATTTCCCTTTCATGCATCTTGCACACTTGGCCTCCAAAATACCTTAAAATTTACATGAAAATACATTGGAGGGATTAAATGAAAAGTTTCATGACCCTCCATGTTCTTAGAATCATCAAGTAATCTTTAAAGTTAGTCCAAGTGAAGCTTTTCATCCCTCTCACTAGCTTGTGTAATATGCTAAATTTAATTGGTTGAGTTAAAGGACCTATTTGATGCACTTAGAATATATTTCATGGCATGAAATTAAATGAATATGATGAGTTATTATAAGTGTCAATAATTCTCTGAAACTTGTTTTTATCTCCTAACTCCTCCTAAAGCCTACACAACACACAAAATAGTGAGAAAAAACCTATGTCTACTCCCATCTATATAATTATATACAACTCATCATGGTGTGGAGTATCCTGGCGAAGTATTATACAACATCCAACCATCATTATGAATAAAATATTTCACTTTTATATCTAACTCTATTTTCTAAGACTAGTCTTTAGCAAGGGTTTAATAGGGTCTTAGGATTATTTTTGGTCTTATGGTTGGTTCATAAATATCCAACGTCCAAGTTTACAAATAATTATAAAAATGTGGCCTAAAATACCCCTAATAACCACCCCTAACACCTTTGGCTCCCATGTAGATTCACATGAAGGATATGAGCTTCAAAAGATGACCTATAGAGCTTGTCTCTCTCCTTTTTACAAGCTTGAGTTGGTTTTGGGCTCAAAATTGACCTTTTATGACTTACTCTATAGGGTTAGAGATTTAACATGTTTGGATAGACCATAAAAACATGTTCCATCTCGTTGGAGTGATCATCTTATGCTAGAAGTAGAAATGACTACTCATTCCATCACTAGGCCTCAACCTTGTACTTTAGGTCTGAGTATAAACCTTGTAGCCTAGATCACCCTGTTAGGTATTTACCCTCATTTATTTATTTATTTATTTATCATGTTTTAAAAAGTGTGATTAAACACTACAAATCCTCATAAAGGATCTTCCTATCTTTTTCTCACCTTTTTTGTCTCCTTTTCCAAAGTTATAGGTTTTGTGCAAGGGGAAAGTACCCCCCTATCTGAGACAAAATAAGGGGTACTTCCTTATTTATAAATACTATTTTAATATTTTACAAGTTTATAAAAGTGATATAGGTGTTACACACTAAGTTTGGTTCCTGATTCTAAGGATAAACCTTCTATCTTCAATAGAATCTCAAATAAACTTATAAGAAGAGTATTGTCTGTAGGTTTTTTAAAAAGGGATTATGTTTTGTATTTTTGGGCTCTTTTAGGGTGCCTTATATATATTTTTTTATGTTAAAAGATTTAAAACAAATTATACAAGCTTCTATAGGGCTCTTTTAATTCATTTATCCATGTTTGGGCTCGACCTCATCAAACAAAGCCCTTTTGCTCTAAGCCTATAATTAACTAAACTAACTATGTTTCCTTATGGCACTATCCTATAGGTCATTTTATTTGTAATTAGACTATTCATGGAACTAATACCATTATTTTTAATCCTTTTTTGACCACTCAATACCTGATCATACTTGTAAACACCTTGACTATCATGATAACCCCATCAAGACTCAATGCTAACACACTGTCTACATCATCTTGCCTGTCTAACCTATAGGTTAAAATAATATATTTAAGGGTTTGTGTAGTCTTATTTATCTATCAAAACATTCATATGAAGTCATAAAAATGGATATTTGGATGGTTAATAAATTATTCATTGGGTTTGAGATCTTATTAGCTTTCCAATACACCTCTTCCTCTCAAAGTTAAGCTTACTATCAAGACTGAGACACTTTATTTTCTAGGACATCGACATGTAGGTGCATGTGTGGAGTCCTTAGCCTTGGTATTTGATGTGGATAGACCTATTGAATCCCCATTAATATCATAAAATAATGATTTTAATCAATACTTCTCTGAATTCTTCAAATCACCATAAAAATATCAAATTGAATCACTTTCTTGTGTGTTTGTTATAAGTGAGTGTCCCATGGTTCTATATATAGATTGTAAATGTGCATAGGGGATAAATATAGTATAACATACTTTTAAATACACTTTATCTCATTATTAAAGATCTATTCACTATTAAAAAATATTACACTATGATGGCAGCTTTAAGTCACAACCTTAGGTGACAAAAGTCTCGTTTTGGCTTAGGAGTGTAAAAAACACTACATGTATTTAGTATTTTTATAAGCACTTTTAGGCATCCAAAATACTCTACCCAATATTTATAATACTTTAAAACTTTGTGAACTTGATGTCCATACTATATGCTATAATGAAAAATCATATAGGATCCTCAAACCATATTATAACCTTAAGATATGACCTTGGCAAAAGGTCCAAGTGTTTTATTTTCACTCTTTAGGGAGCTTATCCCTAAACTAGTCACTTGTTCTTGATCAAGGTTTCTAATTTCATTTGTTCCACCTAGAACCTCAACCATGAATGACCTTATTTATATAGTAGTTTAATATTCCATAGAATTCTCTACCATAACAAAATCCTTTACTAAGAATTTTTAGTCCCCTATTTAACCCTACCTATAGATGATTATGCTAATGTATAAACTAACAGTGTGACCATTTTTTCAAAAATTTATAATGTATGGATATTTGATTAATTTTAATCCATTATAGTCTTCTAAAATTCATGTTTTAAACCTTGGGTAAATATAAACCACTCAAGTGTGTTTTCTCCATGATGTCACTTTCCTGTAGGGCACTTGTAGGTGTGTTTTGGGTTGTGTGTAGGTAGGCAGGAACATTAAAAGGAATGTGTGTATCAAGAGCATGTATCATGACTTTAAAACCATGTTAAAACTTTATATGTATTCCTTAATCCTATTAAAACATCAAACAAACCAAATATACTCATTTCAACTTGGATGAAACTATTGAGATTTCATGTAAGTGGCCATTCTTAGCTATATATAGGCAGATAGTAAATATAAGGTTGGACAATGTATATTATCTTGATTATCAATGAATTTTAGGTCTATTTTAACATCCCAAAATTCATATTCACGTTATTAAGGGTATAAAATAGTGTCCATATCTCTTATTCAACATGAATCTCTCTTGTAACCACTTGTAGATGGCCATCCTGACTAGTATATAAATAGTGAGTGAGATTGTGAACCATATTCATTATGAATGAGCCTCTAACCACCATTATATCCTCTTTAAAATACTAATATTAATCCATTATAACTTTTTAAAACTCATACCAAGTTAAGACTTATCCATTTCAAAGGTTTGGTCCCTTTCAAACACCTATAACATATGCTTTAATGGTTGCCTAGCTATGTTTAGGCATAAAATGACTACAAATCATAAACATTCTTATATAAGGAGGCTAAAAAGTGAAGAGGGGAAACAAAGAGAGATTATGAAACATGTGTAAGTACATATAATATCCTTTTTAAACCATGAATAGGCATGGAATACCTAAAATTGGAGAAAAACTACCAATCAACTCAAAATGAACTAGTCTAAAAAATTAAGGGTATTAGTTCATCAAAACACTTTTGAACTTGAAACCAAGAATGATAAGTGTTATATAAGAGGAAAAATACTATAGAATAAATATTATCATGGGAATCATATTAAATTTCTCAAACCAAGGAAAAACTTGAAGTGTTCATAGATGAGTAGATAGTTTTGCATAGTCCACTTCAAATGTATATTTCATGAATCACATACCACTATTACTCAAAATTATTATATGTATTTTAATATGTCTGAGTGTATAATCATATTTTAACTAATTCTACTTGAAACTGCTTGTGCTTCTTATACTGAGAAAAAACCTAAAGGTCACTTTTGTATGCAAAGAAAGACAAATATGTAGTAGAATGATTTTGGCTTATAAATGTCTCTTTAAAATCACTCCAAGAATTTATATGAGTTTATTATTGATTAAAAATCAAATTTACACATTTTCCAAGTGTAATATTTCCCAAGGAGGTCATACAAGTGCCAAACTCACTCTTTTCTTAAAAAAAACTACCTTTTTCTGAGTAACCTAAAAAATTTTAGCTAGTGACAGTTAATACAAACCTCCTAAGACACATGTAATGTGATAAAACTCTTTTAAACCTAGAAATTTTCCAAGAAACTTGTACAAAACATTAAATTCACTATTTTGACCTCCTAAAATAACTCAAAATGATAAATGAACTAATGAAAAATGTGGGAAATTTATTTTAACACCAATTAACATTAATTGACCTATGAAACACCTTATAACAATGTATTATACCCCATATAGACCTATAAAACTAATTTTTGCCTATATGTGCCCTAATTTTATTAAAATGTCAAATTTGGTCAATAGGATCCATAGGGGGTGACTAGTGAAAAAATTAATGTTTCTCAAGGGGAAAAAGCAAGATTGTGTGAAATGAAAGAGGGAATGTAAAAATATAAACATAGGCATATTTTAATAATACCTTAGGAAATACGAGGCATAATAAAGACATAAAAAGATATTGAGTAGTGACAATCACTATACAAAGGATACCAGTTCACGATAGGCACAATGATGTGTAGGAAAATAAGTGAGGTATAATATCAACTCATTTTTGTTTTTTTTAATAGGAAATGTAAAATGAAAATCCTTTCCATAATATGTTCCCTATTCCTTAGGACCTCTTATAGAGTTGTCTATCTTTTATAGAGATTGGGTACTGGCATAAGAATGTAGGTAGCACTTAAACGATTGTTTGATTCTCCTTTCCAAATCTACTAGCCTACCACACCCCGATGGACCTCGACTCTATCATGAGGCCAGATATGGAGTTTCAAATTTGATTATAAAAAGGAGATCTACTTTGAATCATGTCTTTTAGTGTGATTTAACTTTTAAAATTTTTAATGTTGCCTTTTGTATCATTGCCTTTTATCAAAATGATTTTGATTTTGAATTTTTACATCTTTTAGGATTCCTCCATAATAATTTGGAATGACCAATCATGAGAGACAAAGTCATACACATAAATGATATTTATTCTTTGGTTAAATAAAACTAAGTATCCAAAGACATGACTAACTAAAACACTTAAGCTTATATATGAAGCAACATGTTATCTCAAGTTTCAACCATGCTTAATTTGTGAAAGGATATAAGCGGAAAGAAAAAGAGATCCAATATAGACTAATAAAAGGAGATTTATAATGACATGACTTGTTTGCTAACTGATCACATGGTAAATAAGGAATGACTAAGGGGAACAAGGTGTGTATAAACAAGTCATAATAATGATTATCTATATTATAGAGATAAGGTATAAAAGAATCATGAGAAAAGAAAAAAATTAATGGAAATAAATGAAAATATAGATAAAAATTATGAAATCATGAAAATAATCCATAAGATAAAATAAGGAAGTAAATGACACCATAGACAACATGTAGTGTGAGACATAAATAACTATGTAAGATAAACAAGAATTTGACATAATGTCAAATGATATAAGATAGATAAATGTGAATTTGGAGCACACGCCCAATCCAAAATAAAGAAAAAATGAAACAACACCATGTTGTGTTCATAAATATCGTTAGATTTTTCCACACACATTATTCATAACATCTGATAAGTCTTTATGAAGCTGATCTTTAACTATAGTGAGGGTCTCATTGATCTTTCATTGAATCTCATTGATTGAAAATGTAGGCATGCCTGAAGGATCATGCTTATGAGGGCAATCATGTAGGGGATACTCAAGAGAAGGAATAAGAGTGGACTCTATGATGTGGAGAAGAGGCCACAAGTGAAAGAGTCATCAATAGAGAAGGGTCTATAGGTGAAAGAACTATAGGTGGAAAAGGGACCACAGGTGGAGGAGCCCCTAGGGAATAAGGGGGAGCCTTCTTGGGAAGGAAACCTATGGGAGGAAGGGTAGTAGGAATAAAAATGGTCATGAGGTGATCCTTGAGATATTACTAAAAGATGAATTAATGATTAGTGTGATGGGTACCACATTGATGACATAGATAATATACCCCTACATATTTGGGAATATATTTAGGTAATACTTTTGGGTGAGGTATAGCATTGTCTATGGGATGAATAAGAGTAGGATGCAAGGTATTTATATATTATCAAGGCTTATAACAATGTATGGAGGAATGATTATATATACCATGGAAGTAACATATATGCTTATTGGTAAACTTTGTGGCTGTACTAATAGAGGGAGTTAAAATAGAAGATGAGTATGGTTGGTGTAGTGAAAAATATCTAGTCTAATGATCGATAACTCTATGAATATCACAATATGGTTGATTGTCCCATTTGGTGGGCAAAGGATAAAACTATAGTAAAGTGAACAAACCATAACCAAGGGAAGGTAGGGATGGTAGAGAGACTAGATGATGCTCAACTAAAGGATCAATAGGATCAAAAATAGGAAGAGACTCAAATAGAGAGGGAGTAGGAATAGGATCTATAATAGGCTCAATTTAGGGAAGGGAGGGATGCATAAAGGATTGAAGGATAGTAGAAAGCATATCAAGGGAAAGTTGGCTATAGGGGTTCTAGTATCTAGTGAAGTGATAGGGACTAGTCATAGCATGATCAAGAAGCATATTCTTATAAGGTTATTAAAAAAATAGAGGTGTGTGTAGCATGTCTACCATAATAACAAGAGGATAAATGATAAAATTAAGAATTATATAGGATAGTGTCATAATATATATGAAAATACTAAAATGAAGAAGAACAATAATAAATGATTTTGGCATCTTAGACCTAAATAAGACCTCTTAAAAATGGGTCATCTAAGGTATAACAATTATCCTAGTCAGGTGTATGAACATCAATTACATGGGTAGGTATGAACTTTTCATTAGAGGTGGCATGCTAAATGGACTATAGAGTCTTAGGTATGATTACGGGTATATCATCACTATGTGGTTGATGAGAACGTGGCTTCAAAGAAGGTGTAAACTAAGACATGAGATAAGGAGAGAGATTAAAGGTTTTTATCCTGATATTGACCTTGTTAAACTCATCATTATCTAAATCTAAGAGGTTAGGTGATACATTCCTGATGAGTTCAAGGTGACCATCATAAACTTGTGTAGAGTTGGTATGGAAGTTAAACTATTGAGATTTGTGGAATGGAACACTTGACAAGGGTTAAGGGTTAGAATTTTGAATACACCATGATCTTGAAATTACTCAAAATTCCAAGGGTTAGTATTACCTTGAATCCTATATATTACACCATTGTGAGGGAACTTGATGCATAGTAAGGTAGAAGAAGTAACAAATCTCATGTGATGAGTCCATGGTCTATGAAGAAAGACATTATAGGAGAGAATAAAATTGAATATCATAACATTCACTCAAATAGTGACAAGTAGAATGGTGGTAGGGAGACACATAAAACCTAAGGGAGGAATTTGCCTTCAGTTCATAGCCTTGACACATGTTGCATGTGGAGTTAAGATTGAATTTATAATATCCAAGGGTTATTATAAATTCAAGAGAGATAACTCAATAAATTTAACCCTCATGAATCGAGGCATTCTTGACTTTGATATCACCAATTTGAATACTAATAAAGAGGGATCATTTGCACAAAGTAGAATCTTATCAAGAATCATAGAAGAAATGAGGAAATTAAAGGAGAGAGAAGTTTCCATTATTTCATGAACATGTATAAACATATCTTCACACCACTGTAAAATACTATCTTCTAATTTAGATAATGTGGCTTCACATCTTACTAGGTGAAGATGAGGGATGTTCATTTAGAATAAAAATTTCGTAAGATGATTTTGATGATGCAAATAAGTCCACATAAATTAGATAAATGGGATTTGATATGGGAGATTAGCAAGCTCTATGATAGGAACCCATTCATCATAACCCATAAGAGGACTACTAGAGAAAGGTGCATAGTGTTGGACGAGTTCCTTGGAAGGAGTAGAAGTGTGTGTCAATTTGTGTTAATAAGATATATGAGGTTTATTTGGGGGACAAGCTGGTTTACTATTATGAGAGGATGAGGTATTTGATGTAGGTTTGGTTGGAGGTAAAATTTAAGAAATGGTTGTAGAATTTTGATTATCATTAGTGATGGGTAAAGAGGTTGGAGAAGTTCTAAAAATGGTATGAGAAGTATTATCAAATGGAAGTGTTGGAATTGGTTCATCAAAAGAGATAAGGTCTTCCTGGCCCAACTCTATTACGTGAGTTGGGGAAGAATATTGGATAACATGGAAAGCATGTGATGATTAGTGAGTCTGGGTAGGATGAGAATAAATTAAGGTAAATACCCTTTGCATATTATTCATGTTGACCACATTCTCTTCAAAAGTTGGGTATATAAGACTGTCAACATTATGGTAGAAGGGATAGTCTTATCATTATTGTCTTGGTGATTTGTAAGAGGATCTCTTTAGAGGGATAGATTATCATTAGACTAGTTCAAATCTTGAGTTTTGTTGTTCCCAAAACTAGTCACTTGTTTTTATGGACAACCTATTAACCATTTTGGTCCTGTAGGCCAAAAATGGTCTCCTTCTTTCTCAAAAATGTTCTGAGCAGTCAATTTATTCAATTTCACAAGCCTTTTTGGCTAAGGAAATCGTGGGTTTAAAAGGTGGATTTTTGTAAGAAGAAATTACAAAAAACTTGAAGGCATTTCCTAAAATTGATAAGGATGGTTCAACGCTGGGGTTCAATGATTTGAAATGAATGCCACCAAACCATTGAACCATTAAACTGTTGAACTCCAATTCAAAATGGTTCAAAGGTTCAAAATGGTTCAAATGTTCAAAACAATTCAAAGGTTCAAAATGGTTTGAGCGGAAGGTTCTAGTGAAAGGTTTAAATAGTTGGTTTAATGATACATTGAATTGAATTCATAAGAATACTAAGTGAACATGACTCTTTACAAAACATAAAATATTGAGCTGCCAAACCATTGAACCGTTAAACCATTCAACTGGTGAACTCTAAAAAGATGGTTCAAGATTCAAAATGGTTCAAGCAACTAGTGACATCCCCATGGACATCAAATTTAGGATAATGGAATAACCATTGATTTTCAAATAATGCAGACCCAAGGAAAAACTCCAGTGATCTATTGAGAAAGGAGCTGAAGAAGCTAGTAGAAGGTGAGAAGATAGCCCCAAGATATCAAATCACCAGGAAGAGACAAAATATAGAAAGGAAAGAGGGAATCAAATAGAGAATCTAGAAGTATCAGTGGAAGAGTTATTTTAGTGGGTGGAATAGTCCACTTGGTAGATATTAGAGAGAATTAGCATTCAATGGTGCAGCTCATTTTTCTTCAATTGAGTAAAGGTGAGTGGATAGTCATCTAAGTATCATAAAGAGGAGTGGCCTTGCCTCTCAGAAGACTAGACAACCCATGCCTCTGAAGGGACTTTGAATATGATTTAAATGCCTCTAGCATGGCCTCTTCATAGGAATTTCTCTTTCTAATACATTAAACACAACATGGGCTACTTGTGGAAAGGAGTGCCCAAGTATTAGAGGAAATACTATATATTGTAATATTTCATTTTAGAAAAAGGAGAATCTCTAAGTTATCAGAAGCAAAACTTTGCCCAAAATTGAAAAGGATTTTTGAGACTTTGAGCTCAGATTATTAATCAAATTTTACCAGTTGAATGAGAAAGAAAGTGACCTTTCAAACTTTGTGTCGAAATAGCTCGTGTTATATAGGAAATTGTTCTTGTATTTTTTATTATATCATCTTATTTGTTTGATCAAATAAGTAGAGCAAGTGAAGATAATCTAAGAGGTGTTCTGAAGCTGATTATGGAAACTTTATGCTATATAATTATCTTTAGTCTATGTTTTCATGCCTTAGAATAGAAGATATTGGGAAAGGCTTTGAACTACCTATATCTTCTATTATTTTATTCTATTATAGTTTGCAATGGAGACTTTGGGCTACACTTCATGTTGACGTAGAATATTGCACCGTTGGTAGGAGGCTGAGCTCCTACCTTCTTCACACAACAATAGAAACTCCCCTCTCGCCTATGAAACTGACAAAGCTAGAGGGGAGAGTCTCTAGGTAAGGGATAACTCCCTATGATGTATCTTTTAGGCCCTAGTTTCTCCTATTGTGAACAAACAAAATGAAAAAAGGGGGGGATGAAAAGGGAAAGAGAGATGTTGAAAATAGAACCTAAGCCTAAAAAATTAAAGGTGATACACCAAAAAAGTGTGATCTACTCTACCCGAACATACACTTTCCATCGAGAACCAGCTCCCATACACTTCATCTTACATGAGAAAACCTTCTACATCAGTGGGTTAGGGGTCCATGGAGATACAGGGAGGAAATAACTACTAGAGGCATTTTGAGACACACTACAACAGCCTATCCACTTCCCCTGTACTCCTCTAAGGACACTTCTAACAGAACTATAAAAGGAAGCTCAAAAAATGCACCAGACATGCTGAAATCATTCTAAAAAAGCATTGAAAGTATGAATTAACATAGAATCAAGGAATAGACACGTACTAAAGATGCAAAACTTAGAATGGAGGTAAAAATGTTGTGTTTCGATTCAAGGTAAATTTCTGGCAACTCTGCCTTACAAGCTCTGAGAGATTTTTGGGTAGAGTTTTGCCTTAAGGCTGAGAGTCGATTCTTTTTCTCAAAAAAGAAGTTTACAATATATAAGAAGAGGGAGAGAAACTTGGCACTTCTTGGGAAAGATTTTGGCACCCTTTTTTGCCAGTGGTCCATGTGCATTTTGAACCTTGGGAAGAGGAAACCACTGTTACTGATGTCATTCTTCTAGAAGAGGCCTACTAGAACCATGACATACAATTGATAAAATTGAATTTGGCATTCAAAAATTAATGTAAGAACATGGCCATGCCTCTTTTTTTCAAATAGACTATAGTTTGTCCCCTCATCAATGCCAGTTAGAGAAAACAGGTCACACCATTCATCTGGCAATAACTCACTTTTCCTTTGCCACTTGAGTTGCTTTGTCTTTTCTACTCCTTTTCTTCTTCCTACTCTTCCAGACCTTGAAGGTGATCTTCCAGTGGGTTGCTACATTCCTTGGGCTCTTTCCATGGTTGGCATGCAAGCAGTTCAAAACAAACAGCTACTTCACTGCTTTAAATTTGACATTTTTGTGGCCATCACCCAACGGCTTGTTCATCTGCTTAAATTTGATGGCTTTTAGGACGTCACCATCCTCAAAAAAAGTCATCAAGTCCTTCAACAGGGTTTTCTATGGGCTTCTATGCTTTAGGTTTTTTTCCTGCGAACAAAAAGTCTGTAGGAATTGGCTGCTTTGTTTTGCTTTGTTTATCCCTCCCAGAGGGAAAGACCCTTCAGCTTCTTGAGAAATGACCCATTATCTTTGGTGAGAACCCTCTACAAGGGAACATACCATTCGATTAGGATTCTTCCTTCGGTCCTTTTGGCTGCCTTTTGGTGAAAATCTTTAGACTTTTGTTTGAAGGAAATCCTTCAGACAAAAAGTCTGAAAGAATTCTGACTTTAAAAGAAAACTATAAAAATGCCCCTTTCAGCTACCTCTGAACTTAACTACCCTCCACAAAGGCTTTCGGACCTTGAACTACCCTTTATATGTAGGACACACCCTTGAACCAAGCTGTTAAACTAACCCATTGAACCAAAATTGGTTCAACAGTTCAATTAGTTCAACGGTTCAATCACTGCGCATTGATCCCATTGAACCAAGCCTTTGAACCGATTTGTTGAACCAAAAATGGTTTAATGCTTTACACCGAGCCCCTCTAAACTATTTGCTAAATCCCTTTGTTGAACCATCCATTAAACTAAAGCATTTAACCAAATGATTGAACCAATCCATTAAACTAGTTCAATGGTTCAATGTTGCGCATTGAGCCCATTAAACCAAGCCTTTAAATTGATTCATTGAACCAAAAATGGCTCAAAGTTATGTATCAAGCCCCTCTAAACTATTCACTAAATCCCTTTGTTGAACCATCCATTGAACCAAATCATTGAACCAAATGATTAAACCAATCTGTTAAACCAGTTCAACACTGCACGCCGAGCCCGTTGAACCAAGCCGACAAACTTGTCGATGAACTTAAATGTTGAACTATGCCATTGAACCAAAGTGATTAAACTAAAGCATTAAACCGATGTGTTAAACCAACTGAATTGAATTAAGTGATGAACCCTATGTTTGAACTAAGCCTGATTAAACCACATGATTGAACCAATGGTTGAACCAATGCGTTGAACTATCTGATGAACCCATTGATTAAACTTTTTGTTTGAACCAAGCGATGGACCTTGCATTGAACCTATGCATTGAACTAGTTTAATGGTTCAAACATGCTAACTTTTCTTGGTTTTCTTTAGACAAGAGCTTGAAGAAGCCTTGTAAAACCCAAAACTCTCTGAACTAATCCTTCATGTGCCAAAGGACTAACCTGCTGAGTCTGTAGAAATCCAAAACCTGTAGAGTCCATAGAAATCCAAAACCTACAGAGTCCATAGATTTAGACCTACAGAGTCCATAGAAATTTTTTAGAGTCTATAAAAATGAATAGATTCATGTAAAATCATAAAATGAAATGGCCTAGGATAGCAGGGATAGAAGGGGACTAGATTTTGGCCTATTGGGCAAAAAATGGTCAACAAATTAGTGAGTCATAGGGGAAGCATGCCTGCTATGCTTAAAGACCAATTGCCTTGTAGTCCATTGGGCACAAAGTCAGATGTAACTTTGAAGAAAGTTAACAATAGCTCTAAAAGATCCAAGAAACAAACATGAAGCTTTTACCCCACACACAAAGGGAAACACACACAAGGATAAAAACACTACCTATGCAACTGTAATTAGGGAAAGCAAGAAAGAAACTGAAATAAAACTACTATATACAACTAACTAGGAATATCTACTTCCCTCCTGGACAAAAGGAAAAATTCTTAAGTCCCCTTCCTGGCAAGAAGACTTATGGTGCCAGGCAAGTAGCTGAATGAAAAAGAGAGTTGGTGACCTGCTCCTCTTGCCTGTCACCTAGCTTGGCTTATATCCAAGTGGATCAGAATCAAACATGCTTCTGACATATATGTACTTTACTTGTCCTTGGAAGCTTGTTTAATGTTGGTCCCTCATACTGGTGTTCTTCACCAAGAAATTAGTGGCTGTTGGCTTATCACCATTAGCCCTTTGACATGTATATCTCCCTTGCAGTGCATCATGGTCTGACTTGTTTCCTTCTACCTCATTGAAAATCCTATCAGACTCATCCTCTGCTTCCTTTTGGCCTTCTCAAAGAAGGGTGACTATGGTGATGTCTAAAATGGACTCACAAAATGATTGCTCATCCCATAGAATATCGCCTCTTTGTTCGAAGATTTCTTCTTCAAGGCTTTCCTCTAAGAAGATAGACCTCTCCTTTTCCTCCTCAAAGATCAAGACCTCTAGATGTTCAAAGGCATCCTCTTGATCCTCCTCCAACTTAGGCTCCTCAGTGTAGTCATCCTCCTCATCGAAGCAATAGGGAAGTTCATCAAACAAAGGGGGATAGAGCTCAGCATGCTTATGTTCCTCCTTGTATTGCTGGAACATTTGCATATATGCAAGACCTGTGTCTTCTCCATTGTTGATGAGGTCTTCATAAGGAGCCTCCATGATGATTCCACCTTCATTTCCACTCATGATAGCCTCCTAGAAAATGCATATTGGATCTTCTACTCCTCACTCACCTCCTGTAGAACAGGTTCCTCCTTGAGAAGGGATGAAGTGGGAACACCATGTGGAAGAGGAGGCAGTCCTTAAGCTAGAATCGAATGATTCTCCTCCTTCCATCTGGATAACACTTCATCAATATTAGGTGTGGCTTGATATCTCTCTTGGAAGTGTGTAGATGGGGTGTGTTCAGACATGGAATGTTTCATTGGGTCTGAACCATCCATCACACGTTGGCTGAGGAATCTCTCTCTGGATTCCAGCTCTACAATTCTCTTGGCTAGATCCTCTTGGAAGAACCTTTCCTGGAGGTCACCAGCGTCATCATGATTAAGATCAGCCTCATCTTCTTCAAGGTTTTGAGAAAAACCTTGCTTTTCCTTCCTACCCCATGATTCTACTATTTTCCCCCAGCTTAGGATCTCAAAATTAGAATTTTGCTCCTGTGAACAGGTAGCAACTCTATTTTCTTTAATGTCCTGGAGCTCCTCCATGAGGTCTAGAAGTTCTAACTCTCCTCCATGAAGTAGCCTCATCCTAGCCTCTAAATATTCAATTTTCTTGGCTAGATTATCTTGAAAGAGTCTTTCTTAGAGGTCACCAGCATCATCCTCTTCAAGGCTTTGGGCTAGTTCCTGGCATTCCTTCCTCCAACTTGGAATCTACACATCATGTGGCAAATGGGGAGTTTGGGGAATGTTAGGAAGAGACTGTTGATGTACTAGAAGAGTCTCTAGAAGAGGGATGTGTTGGCTCGTGGTATTCCCCCTAATGGAAGATTCAACATATAAGGAATTAAGAAGATTGATCTCTATGGGGGGTTGTTATGATGCCCTTTGATGTTGAAAATCCAGGCACACGGGATTGAGAGCAGATGCATTAGATGAGCTAGAGTGGGTGAGTGCTATCTAATAGAAAGGATTTGGTGCAAAAGAGGGGGCTTTCCTTAGAATAGGAGGGGGCACATAAGGCTGGCTGCCTTGAATAAATGGATTTCTCCATTTTGCTACCTCCTCCTTCATGGATCGTAAGGCATGTGCTTGCCTAAACAAACACTACTCTTTATACATCAGCTCCTGCTAATATCCATAATACTCCTCCAATCTATTAATCTCCATTTTCTACTTCTCAAACTCTAGGGCCACTTCCCTTATCGTTGCAGGGCAACTAGGAGGGCTACTTGGGGAGATGCCATAAAAAGGCTAAGCTTGATCAAAATTATAGGAAGGAAAATAAGGTCCATGATTTTGTGTAGAGGGATTACACATACAAAATTTATTTCTTAATGGCACCAGGGCTGCTTAACTAGCTGATTCAACTTAGAGTCACCATTGGTGTTGATGCAAAAGATTCCAAAGGCTGGTTGGTTGAAGAACACACCAAAAGTTCTTCAACTCTTTAGACAAAACTTGTCCTAGTTGGTCCCACCGAGCGTGCCATAAAATGTTGATGCAGAAGATTGCACCCTTGGCAGGAGGCCGAGCTCCTACCTTCTTCATGCAATAATGGAAACTCCCCTCTCACCTATGGGACCAGCGAAGCTGGAGGGGAGAGTTTCTAGGTAAGGGCTAGTTCCCTCTAATGTATCTTTTAGGCCCTAGTTTCTCCTACTGCTAACAAACAAAATGAAAAAATGGGGGGATGAAAAGGGAAAGAGAGATGTTGAAAATAGAACCTAAGCCTAAAAAAGTAAAGGTGATACACCAGAAAAGTGTGATCTACTCCACCCAAACATACACTTTCCATCAAGAACCAGCTCCCATACATTTCATCTAACATGAAAAAACCTTCTGCATCAGTGGGTCAGGGATCTATGGAGATACAAGGAGGAAATAACTACTAGAGGCATTATGAGACACACTATAGTAGCCTATCCAATTCACCTATACTCCTCTAGGGACACTTCTGATAGACCTATAAAAGGAAACTCACAAAATGCACTAGACATGTTGAAATCATTCTATAAAAGCATTGATAAAATGACTTAACATTGAATCAAAGCATAGACACATACTAAAGATGCAAAACTCAAAATGGAGGTAAAAGTATTGTGTTTCAATTCAAGGTAAATTTTTGGCAGCTCTACCTTATAAGCCCCGAGAGATTTTTGGGTAGAGTTTTGCCTTAAGGCTGAGAGTCAATTATTTTTCTCAAAAGAGAAGTTTACAACATATAGGAAGAGGGAGAGAAAATTGGCGCTTCTTGGGAAAGATTTTGGCACCCTTTTTTACCAGTGGTCCATGTGCATTCTAAACCTTGGGAAGAGGAAAGCACTATTACTAATGTCATTCTTTTAGAAGAGGCCTGCTAGAACCATGTTGTACAATTGCTAAAATTGACTTTGGCATTCAAATATTAATGTAAGAACATGGCCACACCTCTTTTCTACAAATATACTATAGTTTGTCCCCTCATCAATGCCAGCTAGAGAAAATAGGGTGCACCACTCATCTGGAAATAACTCACCTTCCCTTCACGACTTGAATTTTTTTGTCTTTTCTGCTCCTTGTCTTCTTCCTACTCTTTCAGCCCTTGAGGGTGATCTTATAGCAGGTTGCTACATTCTTTGGGCTCTTTTCATGGTTGGCGTGCAAGCAGTTCAAAACAAACAACTACTTCACTACTTTAAATTTGACATTTTTGTGGCTGTCACCCAATGGCTAGTTCATCTGCTTAAGTTTGATGGATTTTAGGATGTCACTATCCTCAAAAAAAGTCATCGGGTCCTTTGGTGGGCTTTTCTGTGGGCTTCTGTGCTTTAAGCTTTTTTCCCACATACAAAAAGTCTAGGGGAATTGGCCACTTTGTTTTGCTTTGTTTATCCCTCCCAGAGGGAAAGACCCTTCGGCTTCTTGAGAAATAGCCCATTATCTTCGGTGAGAGCCCTCAGCAAGGGAACATACCCTTTGAGTGGGTTTCTTCCTTCGGTCCCTTTGGCTGCCTTTTGGTGAAAATCTTTAGACTTTTGTCTAAAGGAAATTGTTTAGACAAAAAGTCTGAAAGAATTTTGACTTTAAAAGAAAACTACAAAAAATGCCCCTTTTAGCTGCCTTTGAACTCTAACTGCCCTCTGCAAAGGCTTTTGGACCTTGAACTACCCTTTAACTATAGCACACACCCTTGAACCAAGCTGTTGAACCAACCCATTAAACCAAAATTGTTTCAATGGTTCAATCGGTTCAACGGTTCAATCACTGCGCGTCGAGCCCATTGAACCAAGCCTTTGAACTAATTTATTTAACCAAAAATGGTTCAATGCTGTGCACCAAGCCCCTCTAAACTATTCATTTAATCCCTTTGTTAAATTGTCCATTGAACCAAAGCATTGAACTAAATGATTGAACCAATCCATTAAACTAGTTCAACGGTTCAACGTTGCACACCGAGCTCATTGAACCAAGCCTTTGAACCGATTCGTTGAACCAAAAATGGTTCAACGCTATGTGCCAAGCCCCTTTGAACTATTCGTTGAATCCCTTTGTTGAACCATCCATTGAACCAAAGCATTGAACCAAATGATTAAACCAATCTGTTGAACCAGTTCAATGGTTCAACGCTACGCACCGAGCCCATTAAACCAAGTCGATGAACCTATCAATGAACTTAAACATTGAACTAAGCCATTAAAATAAAGCAATTAAATTGAAGCATTAAACCAATGTGTTGAACCAACTGAATTGAACTGAGCAATGAACCCTGCATTTAAACTAAGCTTGATTGAATCATATGATTGAACTAATGGTTGAACTAATGCATTAAACTATCCGATGAACCCACCAATTGAACTTTTTGTTTGAACCAATCGATGGACCTTGTGTTGAGCCTAAGCATTGAACTGGTTCAATGGTTCAACCATGCCAACTTTTCTTAATTTTTTTAGATAAGAGCCTGAAGAAGCCTTGTAAAACCTAGAACTCTCTAAACTGATCCTTCATGTGCCAAAGGACTAACCTACTGAGTCTATAGAAATCCAAAACCTATAGATTTTGTAGAAATCCAAAACCTATAGAGTCCATAGATTTAGACCTGTAGAGTCCGTAGAAATTTTTCAAAGTTCATAGAAATGAACAGATTCATGTAAAATCAGAAAATGAAATGGCCTAGGACATCAAGGACAGAAGGGGACCAAATTTTGGCTTGTTGAGCAAAAAATGGTCAACACTTCATTCTAAGGTATCCTATGTACTTAATTAGTAAGAAGATCAACAAAAGACTTTGTGCTTTCATGGGTTTCTTGTTGATTTAGTTATTACCCTAGAAGTTTGTCCTCTATTTTGTGAACATCATTTCTAAAAAAAGAGAAATGGATGGTGTGATTCTACCCCTAAGTTAGTATTTAGTATAGGTTTAGTCTATAATAGTTTATAGGGAACCTCCCCTTGGTGAGAAGAGAGATTTATCTCATCATGTTGTGTCTGATATAACAATTTTGTCTTCAATTAGTTGATGACAAAATATTCACACAATAGCTTTTTGGTGACTCCACTGGGGAAGAACATGCAATTTGAAGCCTCAATCTTCAAATTGAAGAATTTCCATTTATTTTCCATTCTATACTCTAGAAGATCCATCATATACGTGAAGCCAGAGAGCTCAAGGTACTTTTGATCCTATATTCAAGTTTGTGCAGCAAAATCATTTTGATCTTTCTCTTCCATGAGCTCACCTCTAGTGAACCAGGATTTTTCCTCCTACCAACATTAGGTCTCCAATACCAGGCAAAGCTTCTCTTTCCTTTTCTATCAGAGCTTTATCTATACATACTCCACAAAGGTTTGTTATCCCTCCTTTCAATCATCATATCATGGCAGCCCAAGGCCCTTGGGGTAACACCTTTGGCCCCCTAAATCTAACCCCACCTTTACATGAACTACCTCATAGTTCAAGAAAGAATTTTCCCAAATTCTATGGTGATGGGAAAGTTCATATTGATGAGCATATTATATCTTTTTGCATATCCTATGGTGTGATAAGCATTGAATATGAAGATATAGTGGTAAGACTATTCATGGAAACATTGCAAGGCACTACCACAGATTAGTTTTATCATCTTCAAGCTCAAACTATAACTAACTGGAACACTCTCAAGGCCAAGTTTGAGGCTAGGTTTAAACCCATAGAAGATGCACATGCCTTGTTAGCTCAGCTTACATAAATGAAGAAGGAGCCTAAGCAAGACTTCATTGCTAAATTTGATAAGCTAAGGAAAAATATTCCTACAATTGCTCAACCAACACAAAAAAATCTTAAGTGCTTCTTCATCAATTCTCAACTTCCTGAAGTGAGTTTTCTATTGAGGTGGGTTGTACGTATAGATATTTATGTAGCTCAAGTTTTGGCTACCAAGGTCAAATATTATCTTATCCTTGTAGGTAAGATAAGGAGATCCTAACAGAAATAAATTTTATTCACCTACTGTAAATTCTTCTACAAGCCCCACTGACCCTATGGTGCAGAAGTTAGCAAATGAATTGCTAACTTTGAAGTGGAAAGTATCCCACAGTATGTCTGATCCTCCTTTTAGGGATATACCAAGGAGGACATTTACTAACCATTCATATCAAGGAAATGTTGCCAAAAATCAAGGGCAACTGAATCATCTTCCTCCCACATAGGGGAAGCTTGCCATTAAAGTGGTACCAGCCAACTCAGCAGTTAGTTACTATGAACCAGAACATGATTTATCTTTCCAACCTGAGATGGACTAAGAAGAGGATGTTAATCTCTTTACAGAAGAAGAATAATAATTAACTGGAACATCCAATATTGGTTTTTTAGAGAAGTGTTTGATGGAGCATATGCTATTTTTACTATGTCCCAAAATCACTCAACTCGATAAGCTAATATGGAAAAAGTAATAAAAGACCCTTAGCCAGTGATCTTGATTGCTAAATGGGGAACTTCGTTGTCTTTCCAATCAAAGGACCTGATGGCGAATAAAAAATTAAGTACCTTAAAAAATCCTCTCCCTTCTACTTCTATCCCTTAGCCCAGTGTCATATCAAATCAAAATTAGAAGAATGGGCTTCCTTCCTCTATTTCTAGCTCATTCCAATCATTTGACATAATAGATCATGCTAAGAAGACCAAGATCCAAATGTCTAAGTTTGAATACCTATAGGCCAATCCTGAGCAGTTAGATAGGTTAGTTGAATCCATCAAAAACAAAACCATCCCTACAAGACAAAATTCTCTCAAAGCAACTCATGATCCACTAGAGGATAAATCCATCCAAAATAATCTTGTCACTACTCCTCTGGTCACCCCTAGGAAAATATAACTTTTTTATGTTTCTCTATTGATAAATGGTCATAAGTTGAGTAATTGTATAATAGACTCTGGAGCCTCTGATAATATTATGCCCACCAAGGTAGCAAATTCTCTCGATCTTAACTTAACTAAAAAATTTAGGAGATGTTTCTCCATGTAAAACAAATAAGTACCACTTTTGGGTCAGATCAAAGATTCCTAATTTGCATTTATGGCTTTTCTAGATAAGAGGATTAAGATGACAATCTTAGTGGCTGATGTTCCAGCTTCTTATGGCATTCTGCTCAAACATAATTTTTGTAAGGATGTAGGTGGAGAGTTGACTATGGACCTATCTAAATAAAGGATACATGTTAAGGGCATCATGCAAAAGTTGCTTCCTGAGAAGGAGTCAAAATATATTGTCACCCAAATGTCAGACCCTGAAGCTCAAATTTTATTTGAATCCTTAGGAATGGGTAATTACTTTCTGTCTATTGGAGATGTTTCTATTTCATCAGACAAAAGTTTATTGAGTGATAATTTAAAAAAATTTAGATAGAAAATTAGAATAATTGGTTGAGCAAAGTTTAGGTGAAAAAGGATCTTCCCTCCCTAGCAAAGAGAAATCTTTAATAATATTAGATTCTAATGATGTCTAGATTCTAGAATTTGATGGCAGCTACTCTTCTACCAGTTATAGAACTAGAATTGTTTTGATATCTCCACAAGGAGATATTTTCCCCTTTTCATATAAGTTATAGTTCAAAAACACCAATAACACTGATAAGTATGAATATTTATTTCTTGGATTGAAAGTTGCTCATGCTAAAGGTGTTAAGATTCTTCATGCCTAAGGAGATGCTAAATTAGTGGTTTGTCAGGTAATAAATCTGTATCAAACCAAAAATGAAAGATTATGACATTATCATAATATTATATGGGATTGTATTGAAAGTTTTGATGATTTTATTATTTCTACTATGCCCAAAGAGTTTAATGATTGTGTAAATTCATTGGCTATCTCTGCAACCCTGATGGTTCCTCACAAAGATTTCAAAGGGAACAAGTACACTATTGAGCTGGTCTTTTGACCAAGTGTACCTGATGATGCCAACCATTTGTAGGTGTTTAATGGGGACCATCAAATCATGTGCTTTACTAGACTAGAAGAGTAATGAACCATGGTAGTAGACCATGTTGTTTCATATCAAAATTAGGTAAAGAAACTTTTCAAAAAGAGAGTAAGGATTCATGGTTTTCAGATTGAAGATCAAGTCTTTTTGTGGGGCAAGAGGAGAGAACCAAGAGGAATGCATAGAAAATTTGATTCTTGGTGGAGAGTTGCATTCACCAATCATCGATTCTAGGGTAAAAATATTTTATTCCTAATATATCAAGATGGATCACCATTTTTACTACCTCACAGTCGGCAGCATCTGAAGCACTTCAATCCTTAAAGTATCAGATAAGTTCAGTTGTACATTTATATAGTGTATGTTTGTTTTGTATTGTTCATTTAGTTTTTTGGCATCTTTTTATTTTTGGATGGCTTGACTCCATGGCCCAATGGCATGGATGAAGGCACTTAGAGTCTAGATTCTACTCACTTTGATCATTTCAAAATACAATCGAAAGAAGTTCCACAACTATAACTAGTTGTTGTTACCTAAACTAGTCACTTATTTTTGTGGACATCCTATTGACCATTTTGGTCCTACTAGCCAAAATGGTCTCCTTATTTCTCAAAAAATTTCTAAGCAGTCAAGTTAATCAATTGCATAAGCTTTTTCAGCTAAGTAAATTACAGGTTCAAAAGGTGGATTTTTGCAAGAAGAAATTAAAAAACACTTGAAGGCATTTCCTAAAATTGATAAGGATGGTTCAACTCTAGTGTTCAATGATTTGAATTGAACACCACTGAACCATTAAACCATTGAACTCCACTTCAAATTAGTTCAAAGGTTCAAAATAGTTCAAAGGTTCAAAGGTTCAAAATGGTTCAAGTGGAAGGTTACAATGAAAGGTTCAAACAGTTGGTTCAATGATACATTAAATTGAATTCATAATAAGATTGAGTGAATGTGACTCTTTGTAAAACATAAAATATTGAGCCACCAAATTATTGAACCATTGAGTTGTTAAACCATTAAACTGGTGAACTCTAAAAATATGGTTCAAGGTTCAAAATGGTTTAAGTGACCAGTGACATCCCCGTGGATGTCAAATTTGGGATAATGGAATAACCATTGATTTTAAAATAACATAGATCCAAGGACAAACTCAGTGATCCACTGAGAAATGAGCTTAAGAAGCCAGTAAAAGGTGAGAAGATAGCCTCGAGAGATTGGATCACCAAGAAGAGACAAAATATAGCAAGGAAAGAGGGAATTAAATAGAGAATATAGAAGCATCGATGGAAGAGTTATTTTAGTGGGTGGAGCAATCCCCCTAGTGGATATCAGAGAGCATTAGAATTTAATGGCATGGCCCATTTTTCTTCAATTGAGTAAAGGTGAGTGGACAGTCATGTAAGTATCATAAAGAGGAGTGGCCTTGCCTCTCAAAAGACCAGATAACCCATGCCTATGAAGGGACTTTGAATATTATTTAAATTCCTCTAGCATGGCCTCTTCGTAGGAATTTCTCTTTCCAATACATTAAATGTAGCATGGGCTACTTGTGGAAAGGAGTGCCCAAGTATTAGAGGAAATACTATATATTGTAATATTTCATTTTGGAAAAAGGAGGATCTCTAAGTTATCAAAAGCAAGACTTTGCCCAAAATTGAAAAGTAATTTTGAGACTTTGAGCTCAGATTGCTAATCAAATTTTACTAGTTGAATGAGAAAGTAAGTGACTTTTAAAACTTTATGTTGAAATAGCTTGTGTTATATAGGAAATTGTTCTTATGTCTTTTTCCTTATATCATCTTATTTGTCTGATCAAATAAGTAGAGCAAGTGAAGATAATTTGGGAGATGTTTCGAAGCTGATTGTGGAGACTTTGTGCTACATAATTATCTTTAGTCTATGTTTTCATACTTTAGAATAGAGGATATTGGGAAAGGCTTTGAACTACCTATATCTTCTATTGTCTTATTCTGTTGTAGTTTGCAGTGGAGACTTTGGGCTACACTTCATTATACGGTATCCTACATACTTAATCATTAAGAAAATCAATGAAAGACTTTATGCTTTCATGGGTTTCTTGTTGATTCAGTTACTACCCTGAAAGTTTTCCCTCCATTTTTTGAACATCATTTCTAAAAAAAGAGAAATGGATGGTGTGATTATACACCTAATTTAGTATTTATTATAGCTTTAGTTTACATTAGTTTATAGGGAGCCTCCCCTTGTTGAGAGGAGAGATTTATCTCATCATGTTGTGTCTGATATAACAATTTTGTCTTTAGTTAGTTGATGACAAAATATTTACCCAACAAGTTTTAATTTTTGTTTCATGAGATTTGAAGGTAATGCCATAGGCTTGTTGACATTTATGAATGATATAATCATGGTCAAAATTGGGACCAAGGAGGAAATCCACAACTTAGTTATGCAATTGCCTACAAGTCTCATGAGAATGACCCCATATATCATGAAACCAACATAATTTATTTGGATTGTACCAAGATTTCATGGTATGTGTGGTATCAAGATCTCATGGAAAAGGCCTTGGTAGACATTTTTAGAGATTTTCTAAAGATAAAGGATTATGAACATTGATTGTAGTTGTTGAAAAAAAATTAAGGATTATGAATATGGTTGGGAGGGAAAGCTTGTTTTAGAGCTTGGTTGGGAACAATAGCTTGAATATTATGAAAGGTATATTAATAATCAGTGACACCATCATTATTATCATGACTATGTTTATTTTTGATGAGTATACGAGTGACCATAAAAGGTTGGGATGGCTCAAATTGATGCATGAGGAATCTTGGCACTTGGCTTCATTAATGGCCTCTTCTAAAGTTATGGAGAGATAATCTAAACTTGATATTTCAACTTAGGATATAGAGAATTAGTGAATAGATGAAAAAGGTTATCATTTGCCATGTTGTGTTCACACCTATTAGACAAGGTGTTCTATCATTTTATGAAAGATTGTGTTGTTTCCATCTCAACTTACTTGCAATTTATAAAATAAGCCAATATATTTTTAAGGAGGTCACTAGTTTGAAATTATTGTACCAAAGCATTAACTAAATCTTCGAAAATAGTGATGGAATGAGATTTGAATTGGTTATGCCAATCTAAAGCATTTCCAAATAGGTTTTTTGATAAAATCTTGGTAGCGGCAAAAGTGTTTAACTTCACCGAATATTTATATAGATTTCTAAATGCTTTTAAGTGTAGGGTAGGATTAGTTAACCCATTATAACTAATGGTATGGGTGATACCTCCTATATCGATGTTACCAATTTGAGGCATAAGAGGTTCATTTTGAATATGTTTGATTGTTTTGTTAACAAGAGGAAGTTGAGGGATAAGATTTTCATGGGAATCCCAAAGGGGAGGTGGGGGAATTTTGGTTTCACACTCCCCATGGAACCTATTGAGGGTTATTTTAGAGATGGATAAGATGATTTTGCATTTGCATCATTTGGTTAGCATTATTAGCATGGAAACCATTCATTTGATTAAGAGTTTACAATAAAGTTGAATGTTTTGAGTGGTGTCATTTGCATCATGTGAATTATTAGCATTGGTACTAGTGGATTGGGTACCACTATGAGTGGTAGCATGCATGCTATTAGTAGCTTGAGAGGAATTTTTAACAAAGGAGTCACTAGTATCATGATTTTCTTGTGCAAAAAAATATGCACTAGTAGAGAGATTAGAAGAAGAAGCACTAGAGGCATGATTACAATCAGTATAAAATGATGCACTAGTGGAATAATTGAGAAGAGTGGGTCTTAGGAAAGGCCACTAGATGTAGAACCTACTATGTTAGTAGATATACTTGGCATGGATATGGAGTAAATCAAAGAAGAAGATATCATAGTATGATAAGGGGTCAAAAGCTAAGGAAGAGGTTGAGAGGGAAAAAAAATATTGCCCCTAAATCTATGTGAGAATTTGAGGGAAGGTGAATGAGGCTCCTCTATTTGACCACTTATCATAAAGTGATAAATAGTAGAAGGTTATTTTCCTCAATGTTGAGGAAATTCATTAATGAATAAAAGAATTTCCAAAATTTACTTTAATTTAGGTTGATCTTCTAAGGAGAAAAGAGGATTTCAAACTAAAGATTCATTATGAGGGGTCCTATAGTTTGTAGTATGAGTGACCATATGCACATTGCTTTCATCTATATTAGGATCCATAAATTATTTATGGGAAAACCTATTGGGGTTGGTAAGGCTCGTCATATATATTAAGTTTAGTTGAGTGTTTTCCTCAAAATATAAGTTCATGATGAGAGAGAAAGTTTAAGTAATAAGATGATGAAAATTCAAAGTGAGAAAACAAGATACATATTCATATAGGTTGACTATGTTATGTAATATAGGAGCTAGATAACAGTACAAATTTATCAAGGTTGACTCCATATTGTAGATACAGGGATAAAATAGGTTGATAAGGATACATAATCATGTAGGTTGACTATGTTATATAACTTGAATAGAAGATAATAATATAGAGTTATATAGGTTGACTCTATTTTATAGACTAAGAGATGAAACAAGATTTTAAGTATACACAATCAAATAGGTTAACTATGTATTAATAATATGGGAAATATAGTCTATAAGAGATTGTAATAACTAGAATAATAGTATGTTGAAATATGGAAAAAGTTTTACAATATAAGTGAAGCAAGAATGAAAGAAAATAATTGGATCAATATGAGTGATCCAATTGGGGAACACAATAAAAAACCTTACACTAACATTGGCCAATGTAAGTATTTGTAATACAACACATAATTATCAAAGATAAATCAATCAACTAAGAATTAAATGCTAGATAAGTGGTTATCTTGAGTATTATTAAATTATTATAAAGTATTGATTTAAGTGTGATAGGAGAGATGGATGAAATAGGAAACTAGAAAATCAATCTATGAATGGCTTGGTATTGGGGCCTACCCCATTACTTCACAATATCATAATTATAAGGGTGTTAGGTGCTTTTCCAATAAATACCATTAACCACATATTTATACTTGGCCATAAATCCAAGTTAGCCTCCCTCTTGCTGATGAAATCTAATTAGGTAGGCCTTAGGAAGATAAGTGTTTAAATTCCTTTTCAATGTTATTAGGTTGACTATGGCTTGACCTAGACCCTAATAAGTTGTATAAATTAGGTTCAAGGTTCATGGGGATGATAATGTAATGTAAATTGTCAAAAAGGGTTTTAGGTTAGGTAAGGGCTAATGAAGGTGGTAAATGACTAGAGGAGGGTGAAAATGGGAGACAAAGCTCAGGGGAATATTTTTATGAGATGGGTGTGTATATATCAAGTGGTAATAAGGGACAATAATATTATAAAGAACCAATATTATATCCATCCCTTTCCTGGTGTACCCCTTAAGGCATGCACTTATAGAGAGTGAGACTTGATGAGTTTTTGCAAAATATAAAGGATTAATTATTGATAAAGTTTGAAAATATTGTGTATACACAACCCTCATTCTCTTAGGATTTTATCTTTACCATATGATTAGTTAGTAAACATTACTTCTCATTATACTACTTATGGACACCTATCTATTTTGATCTCCTTTTCCTCTTATCTCTTGTTTACATAGTAAGCATATTTATGGTTGAAACTTGATATTACATACTAGTTCATAGGTAAGTCTACATTGTTTAGTTAGTCATATCTCTAGTTACATTGCATCCTTTAACCAAATTATAAATTTCATTTGTGAGTATCACTTTTATCACTCATATTGTTTATTCCAAATCTATATGGAGGAGGAATCAAAAAATTAATAAAAAAATTAAAATCCAATGATTTAAAAGATAATGTATAATTCAAAAGTCCAGTCACACCAAAATCATGATTATTTATCACACTTCCTATTTTTAATCAAAGATAAAACTCAATATTTAGCCTCATGATAGAGCTAAGATCCATTGGGGTGCAATAAGCTAATAGATTTGGATTGGAGAACTATAATACACACACAAACACACACACACACACACACACACACACACACACACACACACACACACACACACACACACACACACACACACACATAAGTATTACCTACTTTCTCACATAATTATGTAATATTTATAGTAGATTGACAATTCTACAAGAGTTCCTAAGGAATGAAGAACATGTTGTGGGAAGGTAGACCATTTTACTTATTCATATAAAGTTTAATAGTTGATGTTATTATCCCACCCATTTTCCTGTATAGGTTTTTGCTTATTGTGAGAAATTATCCTTTTTATTTTGATGGTCACTAAACTGTTAGTGTCTTACCTTCTTACCTAGTAAGCCTCATGTTTACTAAGGTTTTATCATTAAATGCCTATGTCATGCCTTTTACATTCCCTATTTTCAATACAATAATCCTGATATATCCCATTAACGAATATTATTTTGATAACTACTCATACCCCCTAGGGTTTACCCTTATTAGTTGATTTGTAAGACCTTGGATAAGACTAGGCATTCCTCACAAAACATTTCCTTATTTTAACTCTTTACCATTCATCTCATTGGTGTTCACCTTGTGATTTTCAGTGTGATACCATGGATAGGATTAGTCTCTCTTAACAAATTACCACATTAAAACATCTTTAAATTATTTCCACCTTTATCTCCACCTCATTTTTGTTCCCTTTATGAGTTGCATTGTAAGACCTTGGATAAGACCAAGCTCTCCTTATAGAATATTCAGATAAAAACTTTATACTATAACCAAGTTACAATAAAATAACATGCTTCAAATTTGAGATAATTTGTGTTATATTATTATTTAGACATCATTTACATACTTTCCATATTGATTGAGTATGTTTTATGCTTACTTCATAAACACTTCATTTTTATCTTCTTATTTTCTGATTGTGTATGTTTACAACCATTTTATTAAATTCATCAAACTTCTCATCTCAATTTATTATGATTATTTTTATTTGTACTTACTTTTCATTTTTATTTTCATACTTCCCATCTTGATCTAGCATGATTGATTAACTTTATTGTTTGTTTGTTTTTATACCATTGATTTTCACTTGTTTTCCACTTTATTACAAATTTTCATACTTCCCAACTTGATATAGTATGAATTTTATTTGTTTTAATTTTGTGAAATTATTCTCCATGGATTGAAAACATTTTTTACCTTTTACTTTACCATTTGGTTTCTTATATGTATTCATCTTTTATTTTTACATGTTTCTCATCATGATATAATGTGTATTACATTTTATGATTACTTATACTTTTCCCAATCATTTTTATTTTCTTTTTAACCATGTATGTGTATCACATAATGATAAAAAATAAAATAAAAACCACATATTTCCCATAGAATATACAATAAAAGTAAAATATATGTGCTAAAAATGAAATATATCCATATGCCCATCCATAAAAAAATATAAATCATAGACCAAGAATGTCCATATATATAACATGATTTTGATATAATATATTACAATATATAATATCTATAGATCTAAGGTTGTGATCCATTATGTTTATCTTGTGGCTAAGCCATGTTACCCATGGATGCTTTTGACTAACCCCTCTAAATGTCATGTTATAATGAGGCAAACTAGGATCTCAATACATCATTTTTTCCTATAGATTGGCCGCTTAGGCTTGCACATGTCCAAGACATATAATGGTCACCATATGGGTGGATCACTCCTATGCTAATGCCTACCAATATTAGGCTTCTCTCTCTCCTAATATAGTAGGTGTATGTAAGATATCTCTTCACACTTGTAACTATCAAGCAACATCCCCAAATATTCTAAGTCAACTAGCATAAGTTAGGGTAGATGGTACCATAGGGTCTACAAGGTGGATGGCACATAATGTGATAACATCCCATCCAAAATATCATAGTGTGTAAACACAATCATTAATCCCCATATTATTTCCTCCACTACATTATTGACAAAACAAAAACCACATATACATCATATCTCATGTATATATACCTCAAACCATCTATCTATTCTAAATACATAAGCAATAATACAATTAGTGATCTATGTCAAAAACTTAATAACTTAAAGAATTTCTCATCAATATTGATATCACTAACCATGATCTCCCCATTAGCTCAACCACTAAACACCTCCTATGTTGGATACCTCTATACAAATACAAAACCTAGAATCACTACATGTACCCATTATGATCTCCTCCTTAGTTGCCTCTCTATTGACCAACTATGTTTAGTAATTATCCTAGGATCCCCATGTGTAAATACTCATATTTGTGTCCCCTCTCACTAATGGTGCCTCTATCTCTTATGATATAAAGGTGACTATTATCATCCATATTATGTCTCCAATTTTACCTCTCCTAGGTCCTTACCCTCAATATACACAAATATAACATATTATACACCAGGCCTTGCCATTTCCTAATATTTCACCTAACCTATCCATGGTCCCACTCACTAAAGCCTAATAAAAATATCTCTATAGGTACCCCTGTGCCTCCTCTCCCACTAAAATCTCTAACATGTCATGTCCAATAAGTAGGCCCCACTAGAGGGGTTACCAGATGTAGTAGGCCTATCTACTTGCATATATGAGCTACTAGATGTGGCTCAACCTATGAGTTATAATGGATCATAATATAACACATGCCAAACTAGTATCAATAGTAGCCCAAGTCAACCATATGGAATCAATATTAGTGTAAGGATACCACATTATCTATAATCATGTCATTATTTATCAGTCTAAGACATAGAGCATAACGTGTACTACATGATCTTGCCTCCATCATACCACCCAAGGTAGCCAATTATCAAATGCATGGTAACCTAACTAGTTGATATATAGGGAATATCTCATAAATACAATCACTAAAAAAATCATGGGGCCCATTATCTTCTATCCCTAGGTCATCATACCATATATATCATGCATGAGCTACACTTAAATGATAGAGCCTAAATAACACAATGTGCCATAGTCTAGAATGGACTAACATAAGGCTACTACATATAGTGTTACTTTCCCATGCAACTTATGACGCAACACATGTTATATCATAATTCCTATCAAGGCCTTTAAGATATATATAATGGTCAAGATATACACCTCAAAAAAGCTAACTTATAACCTAGGATAAATCCTCTCTAAGCCTATTGACCAATGGAATAGGGATCACCTCTCATACTCCATCTTTGATACATCACATATGATAGGGGTCTTGATAATGGTAAGTCTAACGAAGACATGGGCATCCTCCAAGGTGATTCCCACCTCTATGGTATCACCCTCTACCTTCCATTATAAAGTGTTGGTCAATCACTCCCATACTTTTAGGAAAATGAAAAATAGATAAAAAATAAGTGGGATCCTCCTCATATCTATGATACTTCCAAATCTCATGGGAACTAGTTGAGCTAGATCCACATCTAACAACCACTCTAGAAAATCTAATAGCCATGATGCATTAACTAGGTGCCAAAATATCTATTGCCTCTAAAAAATATGAAACAACAAAGTATGTATTAGATCTCAATTAAATAATAAATAAATTACATTCTTAAATATTCTTAAAATACTTAAAATTAACTACTTCATCAACCTATTTTTCTTATTTTTCCTTTTTTCTATATAGTCATCCCTTTTGATTCGAAATTGACCCTATCACCTCTTTGCCATACTAAGTCATCCCTCTATTATGGAATTGGCCCATTATTATAGACACAATCAACCTTTTCATACTAAATAAACCATTTTTTATCCTTTGAATACTATATCATCCGTTTACCATAGAACCAACCTACTTTAACAAACTATATTGGGCACCTACTATGTACTATATTAGATATAATTTACTATGTTGGCCATATCTATTTTTATAATTAGGTCAACCCTTTGATATGTAGTAACTCCTTTTTTGAATCAAAAGATGTTTTGGAATCTTAACATCATAATAATTTTTCCACATATTACATGTATATTTTGCAAAAAATATCAATTTTTCACTTATTTATAAGTTCACCAATGTTTCCTACATTACACACCTTCACATTTCTCTCACTTCATTATTATTCTAAAACACTAAGGTAAATAAATGTATATATTTTTGAAATATATCCTTTCATTTATCATATTCTCTTCTTACTAAAATTTACTTAGCTCAGCTTTGTGTGTTCCTATGTTCTTATCCCAAAGCAACATCCTATGTTATAACTACGTGATACATGATGAGATTTGAGTGGAGAATATGTATACACATAACATTTTAAAAATTTATCAAATACTGATGTTTTTTATCTTATAATAACTCTTCGAGTCTATATATATGATTTTATGTCTTAAAGGTGTAATGGGAAAGGGGTGGAGAAACTATTGGTGCTTCACAAGATTGTTGTTTCTTATACCACCACTTGAAACCATTAAAAACCATTCCTATACATTTTTATAATCTTTGACACCTCCTTTACACAATCCTCCAACCAATTCACTACATCAAATAGTTCTACCTAAGCCATAACCTCTTTTTGTCATTTACTTAATAAATTCAACCTAGGTCGACCCTATTATTAAAAATAAGCACGTTATGAGACTAGGTCATCCCTAATTGACCTAGTCTTAGACCTAACTATTTTATTTATTAAATGATAGAATATATTGTGTTGAATCTATCAACTAAAAATCTAGAAGGGCTTAGGGTTAAATATGGCTATATAAACACATCCTTTTTTCTATTCTCATTAGAGAGAGAGAGATAATTATTTATTTGTGTATCTGCTTATCCACCATTCTACTTGAGAATCCATTACTTAGCGTTTCATACTTCCTTTAGAGATAATAATCTTGTATTATGGGATAAGTATTTTTTATGTATAGCAGAAGTTATGTATCCTATATATGATCTATATTTGTTATCCTTATAAACCACAACAACCTCTTACAAAGCACTATTGGCCAATGGAGAAATTGAGACTCAATGGATTCATATTCAAAGTAAGTATTCCTAACTCTTAATCCTCTTTATTAAGTAGATATATTTTCATGTTTTATTTTATTAATATGTTTCTCTCCATGCATTATGATTATGTATATATTCATTTAAGTAGAGTTCTTATTTACATGTTTATATTTATTTTTATTACCTTCACTTTATGTCACATGCTTTGGTGAACACCAAATTAGTTTTACTTTACTTTGTAATTTAATTTGATAAGAAAACATAGGACCTAGATAGGTTTATTGTGTGGTATTTCTTGACTAGAGGCTTTGGAACCCTCTATAATGATATTGTGTGGTAAAAGACCTCTTAATTAGGTCTAATAGATCCAAATTGGTCATAAACCCAATTGTCTAAATGTACAATAAGCGAAAGGGATAGTGTGATTTATCTTCTCTAAAACATGATTGATTTTTGGATCAATTTCACTTTCCCTTATATATACACTGCTCTTCTCTTGCATCCTCTTTGGATGGTCCTAATAATTAGAAAGGTGTGCAAGAAATTCTAAATTGTTTTTTTGGGGGGTGCACTTCCTCTTTTTTGCGTTTTTAGTGTAGGTTAATTTTAGAGATTTCATTAGTAAATCATTTGCGTCACTAATGCATATATATTATCTAAGAAAGATATAATCACATCCAATTTTGTTGTAGTTAGATATCAAAGGTAAGATCTATAAGTTTTTTACAAATCTATTTTTGATTAAAATGACTGTTCTTTTTCATATTGTAAGAAAAATGTAAGCAATCACTTAGGGGTTTAGTGCACCTTTTTTTATTATTTAAATAACATTTTAATTTGTTTATTTTCATTAGGAATTGTAAAATATATCATAGTTTTACTAAGTAGTAATATTATAGACAATTATGACTTTTCTTTATTTAATTGTGAGAGAATTGTAAAAGATCATTCAAAATAATTTATGGGTTTTGTGTGCCTTATTTTAATATTTTCAAAATATTTTGTAATTTTAAAGTTAGTTAATAATTGAAAATTTTTCATATTTTTACTAAGTAGTAATATTCATAAAAAAACCTTGTGGGGAGATTATTTTAAAGGGATTTTTTAATTATTTTTCATAAAAAATATATTTGGGTGATTTTTTTTAATTTCTTTTAAATAGTGTTTTTTATTTGAGAGACATAATGATATGTTATATTTCTTCATTTCTTGTCCATGTACCTTTTTCTGATCTTATTTGTCGAAGACTGAAGGGTGAGGCCCAATTTAGTAGGTGGCCAAACCCCCTCACAAGTAAGCAAAATTTATCTTTCATTTATTTCACCTTCTTGATTACACTTTATCATAGATGCATTATTATTTGAGCTTGACATCCCATTTTTCATGTTCTTTATACTTATTAAAGACTACAAGGTGATATCCAATCTAATAGGTGGTCAGATCCCCTCAAAAACACACTTTATTACATTCATGATAATTTATTTGTACTTTTTCAAATGCATTTTTCATAGATCCCAATGTATTGCATTGTCTAAGTATGGTTTTTGTGCCACTTGTGTTTTTGGCCCATACTACTCCCTTATTTTTGGAGCAACTCTAATGATTTGTGATGACTTATTTGACACATCGGTAGTCTCCTTGTTTGGAGATATCTTGGTGTATATAGTGTATTCCTTATTTTCATTTGTTATTTTTTGGGATATATTGTACTCCTATTAAATTATAAAGAATATGGGGGTATTGATTTTATAGCCTAGTTTACTTTATACATGTGTACTTTAGTTTGTGCATCATTTATTATTTTAGTTGTTAGTCTCTCCCATCACCACCAGGGCTATATTTTTGAGAGATGTTATCTATTTTTAATAGATTCCTCCTTTATACATGGGTATCTTATTCAAGTACTTTATTTGTTGGAATCCATATGAGGATTGTTATGTCTTAGTGGTATTATTGGTGACCTTTTATATAGTGACATAGATGTGGTATCCCCACTACTATTTTTACTCACCATTTTTAGTCCAATTATTTATATACTTTCATTTTCATTTTTATTTAATTCAACATTGAGGGATGGTGTTCAAGCAATACTTCCTCAGGTTCATAATTACACCCAATATTCTAGAGTGCAGTGTTCATGTTTAGGTTTCTTCATATTCAATACCATTTTTAATTAAACTTTAAAATTATAGAGACTCAACATCCATATATTATTTTAAGATGGATTGGCATCCATAGGGACACTATTATTCACATTGCATTTTTTTTTTGCATGGGTACCTCATCAGGGCTTGTTATTGGGACCTATTTTTTTCATTCATTTTTTTTTAGGGGGGGGGAGTTCTATTTTCCTACAAATTTTATCCCTTTATCCACTTTATGAGATATTAATTCAAGCATATGTTTGACATGATTACCTAATCAAGCCTTATTGTCATGACTCATATTGTAGATATGCTATTTTAATTTTGGCCCCTCGTTTCACTTGAGTGGTGTTAAAGTAGGTTATTTACCTTAGCTCATGTTTACCTACATATTTATTTATTCCCACCCACTTATGTGTGGATATTTAATTTATCTTTTTTTATATATTATGAGATATTACATATTTATCTCTTAGATATTATGGGGATAATTTCTAGTTGGTTCTATCCTTTAAAATTATTATTTTTAGTCCTTAGTTTGATCTCTATATTTATCTCTTAGTCCTAGGTTTAATATATAACTCGATCTCTTAGTTATTATTTATCCTTATCTTGATCTCTTAATTATGATTTATCACTTAGCTTGATCTTTTAGTTAGGATTAAACTTCCTTGCCTATATATGCAAGGCTAATTCATTATATTTAAATAAGCTCTGGAGATATAGACTATTCATCATTGTACAATTTTTTTGGGTATAATAGACTGAGATATTATTTGATAAATGCATCAATGGATTTTAATGTGGTAATGGTTTGTATATTTGACCATGGTTGGGAGTTTTCTAAACTCTTTAAATTGAAAGGTTTTATTAATTAGACCATAGCCTTTATATATATAGGAAACTTTTAAATTTAAATTGGAGCCTAGTGATACTTGAAAATCCAACCACATGATGACAAAAAAGGGATAAAAAATGGTCACAAAATGAAATACATGGAAAAATATAAAAATATAAGAATAGATAGTTGCATTAAGCCTAGACACTAATGTCAACATTAGTGTCTAAGACAAATGCAAGTATCTAGGGGATACAAACCTTTATAAAATAAGCACATGTAAGGGTATTTGGTATACATGAGACTATAGTAAGAAAAAATAGAAAATAGTCCCAAGGGGCAAGTAAATTCACTAAAATAAGATGGAATCGAAGAGGACCATGAGATACTGTGTCACTAGATGTCTTATTTTTAGTAAAGATGTATATACATATAAGAAGACTAGTAATATGTGTACTTGTACCAAAATGGGTATATACATGAATTAAACCACTTTAAATATCTAAAATACCTCATTTTTCATCATAATACCAAGTTTTATCTTTTTTGGATGATTCATTTGTGAAATATAACGATTTGTGTTCACTTTAACCCTAGATCAGGATCTACAGTCCTGATACAACTAAGAATAATAAAAAATGCATAATTTCACTTCTAATGATTATGTTTTATTATTTTCACTTTGAATAAGGTTTTAATGGCCTATTATTATCATTAAAATCACTCATAAAGCTTTAATAATCACTAAATGATCACAATGAAAAAATCCTTTCTGATTGTGATATAATGACAGACCTAGGAGCCTAAGTTAGATAAAGTCTCAACTTATAATGACCTTCATAAGTTATTTTAGGACTGTTTAATACCTAAATAAGTTAATTTTATTTTTTTAAATTATTATCAATCACAAAATTCAAAATAACATATGAAAATACCTCTTTTTAAAGGTTATGTTGATAATACTCTATTTCTATAGATTATAACCATCATATGTACTAAACAAGAGGGTAAAGAATAATCTAAACTACTAACTTATGCATCCTAAAGGTTGAAAAAGACATTCCAATATCATGAAAATGTATTATTTATTCAAATGTCATACAAATATTATTACAACTCTATAAACTATAAGTTACCTACTTCAAAACTAGAGACCTTCTACAACTTGTTCCACTAACCTACTAAATTTCTCCTCTAATGCATTCTTATAATGTTTCCTAAATCCTCCTTTATTGCTTCAAGCCTTATACCCTTTAACTCTAAAAACAAGACTAAATATTACTCCACAAGTTATGACTTATGCATCATACTAAATTTGACATCTTTCCATTATTTACCTAGAAAAATGGGTTCACTAGGTCTTCTTCACTATAGGATTATCTTGTCTTGAATAGGATGGTCTTGTTCTTGAGTTCAATATTTAAATAATATTTGATTTACTTAATATTTATTATGACTGATAGGGATTATTTTAATCTCATTATTTTTATCTAACTATATACATAACCTTGATTCTCATTTATCTAGGAATCTTAGAAAAAAGACCAAACACACATTGTTTTAGACCTTGTTTTAAGTCTATCACATTATGATGAAAATTGGGGTCATAATGTCTTCAAAGTCTTATCCATAAACTAGGATTTTAGCCTTTTTAATTGACTAAAATTCTTAGATATGAATTTTTAATGTTATTTCAATAGATTATTATATTCCTGAAAACTTTCTAACCGAAAAAGACACCTTCACACTTCACTATATTATCTTCTCTAAGATAATATGACAAAATAGGGTTCTCTCTCTAGTCATGTTTTTAAGGTTTGTCACCTTATTGGTTTTTAAGATCACTAAAGAATTCATAATAATATTGAATTAATAGGATTATCACATCCCTCAATATGTTTTTTAATCAAAATAAACAACTCTCTCTTTTCACTGAACTGGTTCTTTACCAAAAGATAAGGAACAAGGGTTTAAGACCTTATACATATGTCTACATGTTGAGTTTTATTTATATATTCCTATATAAATCTCAAAAATACTTGAAACATCTTATAAAACCTCAATGACATTATATTTTAACCTTATACAAAGTTTCAAAAGATCTTTATGGTTAGATTTCAAGTTATGATAGTTCTAGTTGATGCTTCTAGAGGCTTATTCTTTCTAGGCTAGTAGCCTACTCAACTAGAGTTTTAAATCAAAAGTAACATTCTTACCAAAATAATTTATTAGTTATAAGGTATTATAATATCATTAAAATTTTCATTTTAATTAAGCAATAGCTTTATCACTTCCTTAGGTTTTAATTTTTTTCAAGGAGAATTGTAAACATGGGGTGTTATGTCTAGTCTATAGACCTATAGTCAGATATTTTGAAATACCCTGAGTTAAAGGAAGCTCCAAGAAATGAAACAAATTTCAAAAAATTATAAACATATTACCACATCTTTATATAAATTTAAACCTATTTTAAGGGTTATTTTTTAATTTATGGAAGTTTTTATGTTCTAAACCCTAGTTTAAGGATTTTAAAACTATGTCAAAACAATGAAAATGAATACCAAGAATATTTGGATTTTTAAGATAGTATTGGAAAATTTAGGCTAGGGGTAGAATATTCACACCCTCATATATCCCTATCACTTACTATTATCCCTTAATCAATCTTCAAATCTGATAAAAGATTAATTTTATTCATTGTCAAACCCTATGTACTGCCTTTCCATACTTGCAACTTCAAGAACATAATAACTATGAAAAAATATTAATTCAAGGCAACATCAAAATTTACTTAAAATTAATATGAGCTGGTTATCAAAATAAGAACATTTATAAATAAGGTTTTCATTGATTATAATATAGTCTGAGTTGCAATAGAAATTGGTAAAACTCTTTCTTAAGAAAATTTTATCCTCTATTTGAGTTATTTAAATTTGGTTATCACACTTGTAGGTGTCGATTAAAAATGAGGACCAAATTATTGGCATCCAAGTACACCTAATAAGGAGATGGAATGCTCCTTGTATCCTCAATATGTCATTTCCCTATATGAAAGATGCAAGTTGTAGTTACAAATATATATCTTTGGGGCCTCATAGCTTAAAAATAACATTGCCAACATGTCAAGGGTGGAGATTAACCTATATTACAACATTTTTGGCATCTAAGTATGCCTAGTTAGGAGATGAAACACCCATTACAACCTCAAGATGATATTTTTATATATATAAGATATAATCTATAATTAGATATATCTATACTTTAAGGCATTGTGGCTAAAATTTAGCATCACACCACATTGGGAGTCATGAATAACCTCTAGAATTATATTTTTAGCATCTGATTATGCCCAGTCAGGAGATGGAGCAACTGTTCTTGCCTTAAAATAGTATTTCCCTATAAGACAAAATGATTATTTTTAAGAAAATTTTGGATAAGCATAAAAATAAAATATAAGTCATATCCATAAACTAAAAGAATGGTCTTGTGATTTTCAAAGTCCTTTAGTTGCACCCCAAATTCTTTGGATCATAAATTATCAATGAACTCATGGCACAAGATTTAGTGATCAGTTCTAAAATGGAATTTTTATGTAGTTAAGAGATAAGGTCTTTGCCTCCAATAGACATTTATGATTCTAAGACCTTTGCTTAAAATCCATCACTTTCAACACCTTGATATGTGTAAGTTACATTTTTTCTCACCATTATGGCCTTAAAATCCATGCAGATACCCTTTATTGTAATAATTCTAGCCTCAAGAAAAAATTGACAAGAAATGTTGTCAAGATGCAAGCCACAGTTAGATATATCTATCTATATAACCTCATGGATAAAAAGTATCATCATCACCATTTTGGGGATGTTGATTAACATCAAGGACTACATTCTTAGCATCTGATTATACTTATTTAGGAATCATAACACCAATTTTTTCCTTAATATAGTATTTACATAAATGTAAGATACAAACCATAGTTTGAGATATCTATCTCTAGGGTCACATCACTTAAAATTGGAATCACTACCATGTCATGGATGGTGGTTAACTTCTAGGACCACGTTCTTGGCATCTTATTATGCCTAGTTAGGAAATAAAACACCCATTCTAACCTCAAGATGAAATTTCTCTAGATGCAATATGCAAGCCCTAGTTGGAGATATCTATTTATGGTTATTCTTGTATGAAAACTAGCATTTCCACCATGCTAGGGGTGGTGATTAACATCTAATATTGCATTATTTGTATCTTATTACATATGGTTAGGAGATGGATCACCCATTTTGGCCTTGAGACAATATTTCCCTATAAGGAAAAATTATTACTTTTTAGGCAAACTTTGGATAAGTGTAAAATAAAAACCATAAACTAAAAATATAGTCACATGTGCATATAAGTCCTCTAATTTCAACCTGAAGCCCTTAGGTCTTAAATCATTGATGTGTTAAGCATATGATATATCTCTTACTTAATAAAATTCCTTTTGCTTTAACCACTTAATCATACATTAAATATATGCAATAAAACTAAAATAAATAACATGCACAACATAAAAGAGAGAGAGACACTAGATTTTTTATGTGGAAACACAAATTGGGAAAACCACAGAGAATAATCTCAAGTACATGAATGAGCACCAACTCAATTACAAATTTTTTAAGCACAAAATTTTAGGTGTACCAACCCCTTTGTTGAGCACCAACACAGAAATGATTCATGAACACCCACCCACAATAACACCAACCCCTCTTGTGTATACCAGACCACTATCTCTCAATGTTGCTTTCTCAATAAATTATATCACACTACTATATCTCTACTCTTCTTAGCTAGATAAAATCATTCACTTCCATATATATACATGGATTACTAAGCCTCCTTTTATATCTTTCTAAATGACCTTTGGTATTCACCCTTTGAGACCTTTAAATTCACATAGAAAATGGTGCCAAACTTACATGACCATTTGAATGCTTTCTTTGTCTTTACCTAGTGACTCTTCAAATTCCTCAAGGTGACCCTTCATGGAGAAATTATTCCTTTTCCTCTTTTGTCTTTAGTGATGACTCTTTTTATTACTTAAGGTGAGCCTTTATGGAAAAAGTCACCCTTTTCTTCTTTTGTCTTTAGTGATGACTCTTTGAATTCCTCATGGGCCTTCTTTTGTCTTTATGTAACCAAAAACATATTCATTAATATTTTATTAATATTAACACACTTTATCCAAGATATAAACATTAAAAACACCTTTAGACATTAAATACTAATTTGACATCAATGATAATATTTACAACAATCTCTCCCTTTGTCTTTGATGGAAACCTGAAACTGCCACCAATTTTGAAAACATTTACTGCACATGCCAATTGAAAAGTAAGACCTGTAAATTGAACCAACTAAAAATATATGGTAACTACCCCTTACTGTAGCATCCTATTTCCTAAACCTATTCCTTTACTTCTCCCCTTTGACATCAATGGCAAAGAGTATGTCATGAAGCTTACACTTAGCTCGCCCTCAACTAATATAAAAATTAATTTTTCAACTCACCTTCTTGTCATGAAATATATATAAGACCCAACAACATCCACCATGCTTCATTTTTTTTCTATAAAGTGTCTCCTTAAATTTTAGAAGAGACACCCCACACAAAGAGTCCTAGAATAAAATCGCAAGAGATGCCCACATCTCCTCTATTACTTCCTTGATATTTTCGTGTCTTTCTCTTAGAATCCATTTAAGAATGCCTAACTTCATTAAATCACTATCCTCAACATCCATGATGTTTTTCATCTTCTCAACTCATGTAACTATCTTATCTTGACATGGCTCATGCTCAAATGTAGCAAGAGATTCTCTTTGATCTAAAAGTTTTTTAGGACCAGTAGTCACTATATTAGGTCTCCAAACATAATTTTAGTCCTTCTCATACTTTTTAGGGGATTTGTATCTTTTGACATACCTTGAGAATCTCTTTACTCCATCTGGACATAATTTAGAAATATGGTTAACCTTATGGCAATAAAAGCAAACAAAATTTCTCATACCTTTTACTTGAAGATGACTAAAATCTCTCTTTGACTGATTGCTTCTCCTCAAACAGTCTCTTGCCCTATGAACAACATTATTATAAACAAAACAATGGCCATGAAAAGAATTTGAAAACATGAAAGCATTGGGTTACTTGATTGTCTTCTTTAATTTGCCTTTAAAACTTGCATCCTTCTTACTTGGAATAATATTTCATGATCTTTCTCAACCTTGATTATGATCATCTCATGCTTATCCTTCAAAGAACCTAACTCAGCCTTTAACTAATCACACTCTTCTTTTCTTGATTTCAAACTTGAATATGCAACCTCTAGCTGATTCTTAAGATCTTGAATAAATATCTTATCTTCCTTTGTTTCTATATACATCTTAAAATACAAGATACACATATATTACTTAAGAGCCTTGACCATAGATTTAAACTCTTGATTCTCTTTCTTTAGTTGCTTGGCCATCATGCTTTCCCCGATCTACCTTCAAGATGTTAAACTCTTTCCAAAGGAACCTACTCTGATACCAATTTACAAGCATGAGATGTATATTTTACTTAATCAAATTCCTTTTGATTTAACCACTTAATCATACATTTAAGATATGCAATAAAACTAAAATAAATAACATGCACCACAGAAAAGAGAGAGAGACACCATATTTTTATGTGGAAACCCAAAGTGGGAAAAACCATGGAGAACAATCTCAAGTATATGAATAAGCACCAACTCAAATTACAAAGCTTAAAAGTACCAAATTGTAGGATAACTAACCCCTTTCCTAAGCACCAACACAAAAATGATTCATGAGTACCCACCCATAGGATCACCAACCCCTCTTATGTATACCACACCACTATCTCTTAATGTTGTTTTCTCAACAAATGATAGCACACTACTATATCTCTTCTCTTTTCTATACTTTCCTCTACTCTTCTTAGATAGATAAAATAATTCACTTCCATATATATAAATGGATTCCTAATCCTCCTTTTATAGCTTTCCAAATGACCTTTGGTATTCACCCTTTGAGACCTTTCAATTCACATAGAAAATGGTGCCAAACTTACATGACCCTTTGAATCCTTTCTTTGTCTTTACCTAGTGACTCTTTGAATTCCTCAAGGTGACACTTCATGGAGAAATTCATCCTTTTCCTCTTTTGTCTTTAGTGTTGACTCTTTAGATTCCTTAAGGTGACCCTTCATGGAGAAATGCATCCTTTTCCTCTTTTGTATTTAGTGATGACTCTTAAACGTCCTCATGGGCCCTATTTTGTCTTTATGTAGCCAACAATATATTCATTAATATTTAATTAATATTAACACACTTTATACAAGATATAAACATTAAAAAAACCTTTAGACATTAAATGATAATTTTACATCAATGACAATATTTCCAAAATGATGAACTCGTGGTCAAGGATTTAGTGATCATTCCTAAAATGGAACTTTTATGTAGTTAAGAGACAAGATATTTACTTCCAATAGAAATTTCTAGTTACAAGGACTTAGTTTAAAAATATATCACTTATAACACCTAAATATATGTAATTTACATGTGTTCTCACTTCCACATCCTCAAAATCCTTATGGATACTCTATTTTGAAATAATTCTAACCTTGAGCAACATTAATCAGAAATGTTATTAAGATATGAGCCATTATTAGAGACCTTTAGTTTTGGGGCCTTGTGGATAAAAAATAGAATTACCATGATTTTTGGGGTAGATATTGACCTATATGACCAAATTATTGGCATTTGAGTACACCTGATTTAGAGATGGAGAACCTATTTTAACCTTAAGATGACATTTCTCTAGATGCAAGTTATACTTGGATATTTCTATCTTCATGGACTTGTGTTTAAAAAATAACATCACCACCATGTTAGCAGTGGATATTAAAATTTATGACCATATAATTGGCATTTTATTATTCCTAGTTAGGATATGGAACAAATGTTCTGACCTTAAGATGGTATTTCCCTATAAGGCAAAATTATTATTTTTAATCAAACTTTGGATTGGCATAAAATAGAAACCATAAGTCGTATCCATGAATTTAAAAAAATTTCATCTGAATTTAAAATTCATATAGTTTCACCTAAATACATTGGATTTAAAATTATCTATGGACTCATGGAATATGATTTAGTGGTCAATCCTAAAATGTAAGTTTTATCTAGTTAAGAGACAGGGTCTTTGTCTCCAATAGACATTTCTACTTATGGGACCTATACCTTGAAATCCATCAATTAAAACACCTCAATATGTGTAATTTAAATGAATTACCACTTCCAAAACCATTTAATTAATGTTAATTCCATTTATTTAATAATTTTGTTTTAGAGCAACATTGATAAGAAATATTGGCAAGATGCATGCCACAGTTGGAGATATTTATCTCCACGGCCTCCTAGATAAAACATATCATCCCCACTATGTTAAGGCTGGTGATTAACCTATATCAACACATTATTGGAATTTTAATATGCTTGGTTAGGAGATATATCACCCATTTTGGCCTCAAGATGGTATTTCCCTATAATAAATAATTGTAACTTTTAAGGAAAACTTTGGACATGCATAAAATAAAAAGCATAATTCATATCCATGAAATGAAAGAATATTCATGTTCATGTCTAAATATTATATATTTACATTAATCCATTGAATATTAAATCATATATAAACTCATGGAAGAGGATTCGATGATCAGTGCTAAAATGCAACTTTCATGTAGTTAAGAAACATGGTCTCTGCCTCCAATAGACATTTTTGCTTATGGGACCTATGATTTGAAATAAATCACTTAAAACACATTAGGATGTGAAAATTACATGAATTATGACTACCATGTCCTTATAATCCATGCATACACCCTTTTTTTAGAAATTTTGGCCTAAAAAAACATTGACAATAAATGTTGTCAAGATGCAAGCTATAGTTGAATATTTCTATCTTCAGGGCCTCATGACTAAAAAATGGCATTGCCACTACATGGGGGATGGTAATTAACCTATAAGACCACATTATTGTCATTTTAATATGCCATTTTAGGATACAAATCACTCTTTTTATCCTTCATATGACATTTTCTTAGATAAGGTAAAATAGTGAATTGTCTAAATGAACCAAAAGCTTCTCTTAGCTTTGAGAATATGGAATTTTCTACTAAAGGTGCCAAACACATGAAGGTGGAGGCTAATTTTTTACCACTAACCTAAAAAAATATGTTAATATGTAATTAAATTGAAATTTATATGCAATACCTAAGAAATAAATAAAATTTGATAAAAGTAAACACATTTACATTTGAGAAGTTAACATACCTTGGGATTTCAATCTAAGTAACCACTAAGATTGGCTCTATTATTTATATTATCAATAACTGATTCATGATCAAATTCATTAACCTTCCATAGAGTCCTTTTTAATGGCCTACCTAGATATTTGTACAACTATACATTTATTTCAAGAATTAAATTTGAATAGTAGAGTATCTTCATATTTACATTGTAGTCTTAAAATAACCATACATTTGAATTATTGATAGGATAACATTGAATCCAAGCTCTAGTAACTACCATAGACACAATGGGATAGTGAATTTTTTCTCCATCTATGATCATAGAAGTCAAATTATAGTTTTCCTCTACACATTGGCACACGTACTAGTTTATCCCCTCCTCATTATCCTCATATATAATAATTGCTTAAACATGCCCTACATCATATAATATAACATGATTTAATAACATGATCTACTAATATATTTAGGAAATTTAATACATGAAACATGTTAAATATATGGTACCTAGTTTCACTAGATCAAATACATGGTCAAAGTCATCTGATGATGTTATCTTTGTAAGTTTTAATTTTGGTAGAACCTGATAAATATCAATTGGAGCTAGAGACATACAAATCCATTCATCCACCCATTATTTTAACTTAGACTCATTCTAGATAAAGTCAATGCATGTAGAATAAACTCATGCCATGTTCCTCTTATGAACCCATCCAAGAACCTATGTTTGAGTAGTGAAATGAGTTTAACTCACTCAATACTATTAATATCATATAATATCCATATCTTACCAAATTTTTATCCTTTATTAACCAGATGTATCTATAAATAGTAGACTTTCATTGAGCACCATGGGCCATATTTTCATTACACCATTCAAATATGTTTTTTACATATGTCAAATTAGTGACCTCTTCAAACTTGAACTTGTCTCTTTTTAGTACTCTTTTGACACATAATCATATACCATCATGTTCCCCTTTTTCATGGATTGATTCAATGAAACTCCAAATATGTTGATTGAAATTAATGTTCCTTTCACTCGAATCTCCATAAAACATATAAAAACAACCTTACACAAACTCAAAATACTGTGTTCTATCATCTATGCCATAGAATTAGTACACCATTAATATTTTTAGATCATGCTCTATATTATCAGTCAATGCATGAATACTACGTGTAGAAAAAGGGAAACCTATGCTGAACTATAGTATTATGACTAAAACTCTATTTGTGATTGCAATGTGTAATTTTTTGTAAATTCAACTACTAAAACAATAGTACAAAACATGAATGCATCCTTACTTTAATTTTTTGATCTATCCATCAAGATCTATGTATGGACCTTACATACTCATATATAATTTCCTCCTTGACTTTGTCCATAAATTTTGAAACATGTATTTATTCTATAACAAGATCACACTTTTTTTATTCCTTTCTATATTTTAATTGATATGTTATAGACTTATATTTACTAAACGTAACCAATTCTTATCCAGTTCTATGTTTAATCTTATTATGGGTACAATTTTTCAATTTTAGTAATCCACCACAAATGTTACAAATTATATACAAACATGCCTTATTATAAAAAAATATCCATCTAGTCTTTCATAAAAAAATGTTGGAATAGATTTCCTTGATGATTTTGGTTAGGATTCAACTCCACACTCCTGTAAAATGTTTTTAGTATACAAATTACAATGAACATGATGAAAACTATCATAATGCATCTAAAATATAACATGTTGCCTACAAAAAAAGTGGTGTGTGTGTGATTGATTTTCACATAGAAGGGTTTGGCAATTTAAAACTATCTTTGACTAATATAAAGATATTTAAAAAAAATAGAATATAATTGCATTTCAGTCATATATAAAAAATGTTTAGGATTTAGTTCAAGTTATGAGAACTAACTCACTATTTGTGACATTCAATTCAATTCATTTCATCATTATTTGTGACATTCAATTCACTAGGGATAGTATACTTACTTGAATGAAGTTTTTTCATTCACCACCTTTGATTTAATATCATAAATTCTAATGCGTCTATCATTTTTCACTTTAACATCTTATTCTTTATATTACGAAATTCATCACCCATGATTGCACAAAGTTGTCAGCTTTTGAGGGTGGGGACAATAATGTAATTATTAAAAAATAGACATTATTGATTTTAAATACCAATTGAGGATAATAATCAAATTATTAAAAAATAGACCTACACTCTTTAGTCGACCATCAGTATAAAAAAAATTATACTTTTGAGGGTAGGGACATACATCAAACTAGTAAAAATAAGACCTGCAACATACATAACAAAGTAGGACATAGTATGTAAGGGATAAAACTCTTGTTGTGAAAAAATGACATTGATCAATATGTTTTTTTTAGTGTTAATAAAATTTCATATATGGAAATGAAGTGTACATAGTATTATACATATGCACAAACACCCCTAAAATTAAACCCTTAACACAAAAACCTTGATCTCTTGGACCTTATACCCTCAAACCTATACCTTAATTCTTAAACCTCAATCCCTAGACCATAAACAATAAATCTTAAAATTTTAAATCCCTAAACCAATCATTTGATCCCCACTTAACATCATTTACACTAAGAATTAGGTTTATAGGGCTCAATTTAACCCAAGTCACACCACTAATTGCCCCAATTGACTAATTCATTTAATATGTGATGATATATGGGCTAATCAAACATAAAGACACATTTTATGATAAAAAATAAGTTCATGTAACTCAAATTATCCTCAAATGCCTTCACAATTTAACCTTAAACCCTACACCATATACCCTAAACCTTAAATCCTAATCCCTAAACCATAAAGCCTATACCCTATACCATAAATTATAAACCCTAAACCCTAAGACCTAAGTCATAAACCATAAACCTTAAACCCTATACCCTAAACCTTAAACCATAAGCCCCATAAATCTTAAACACTTAAAACTATAAACCAATCATTTGATCACTAATTACCATCATTTAGACTAATAATAAGGTTCACATGGATACATTTGTCCCAAATCACATCAATAATTACCTTAATCTACTAATTCACTAAATATGTGATGACATGGGGGATAATTGAACCAAAAAATCATTATGTGCTCGTAGATATGTTCAAGAAACTCAAATTATCCATAATTACCTTCACAATTGGACCTTAAACCTTAAAACCTAAACCATATACCCTAAACCTTAAAACCTAATCTCTAAAGCATAAACCCTATACCCTAAATTATCAACCCTAATCCCTATAACATACACCCTATACCTTAAACCTTAAACCCTAATCCATAAACCTTATGCCATATAAACCCTAAACCCTAAGTCATAAACTCGTAAAACCCTAAACCAACCATTTAAGCCATAATTGTCATCACCTAGACTAAGAATTAGGTTCACATGGTTTAATTTTGTCTAAATCACGCCATTAACTATCCTAATTGACTAATTCGCTCAATGTGTGATGACATGGGGACTAGTATAACCCAAAAACACATTTTTTGGTCATAAATATGTTCAATCAACTAAAATTATCCTTAATTATTTTGGTGATTAGACCCTAAATTTTAAACCCTAAACCTTAAACCAATTGATTTAGCCTCAATTAACATCCTTTAGAGTAAAAATTAGGTTCAAGCAGAATCAATTTGGCCCAAATCACATCACTCAATACCCTAATTGATTAATTAGATTAATATATGAGGACATGGGGGCTAATTGAGCCCAAAATCACATTCTATAGTCACAAATAGGTTATAAAAACTCAATTTAGCCATAATTACCTTCACGATTAGACCTTATACCGTAGAATCTAAACCTTATATAACCTGAGCCTCAATCCCTAAACCCTAAATCATAAAACATGAACCTTAACCAATTAATTTAGGCCCACTTAACATTTTTTAGAGTAATAATCATTCTCATTTATAGCTCTATTTAGTGCAAATCAAATTACTTGTTGGCACAATTGAATAGTTAGCTAAATTTGTGATGAGGTTAGGGTTAATTATGCATAAAATCACATTATTCAATCATAAATATATTAAATAAACTCAAATTATCCTTAAGTACCTTTGTGATTTGACCCTAAATCCTATATCATAAACCCTAAACCCTAAACTAGTTGATTTAGCCCTAACTAGCATAATTTAGAGTAAGAATTATGTTTTGTAGTCATATAAAAATGTAAAATTGGTAACTTGAGTGTGGCTTGTGACTCCTAATCCATAAATCCCTCTTTCTTGTTATTATGACCCTTCTAATCACCTTTCATTGATTCACAGTCACCTATAGGCTTTCAAGACCTTATTATAGCTTAGTTGGGACACTTTTTCCATACTTATTCCATCCCCTAAGTCTTGTACCCTCAAGATAATAGCACCCAACTTGGATTATAAAGATAGACCCTATGTTGTCCCCTTTTTGATGCTCCTATCCAATCACTTTTTGAGCCTAGATTACCATTTTCCCCTTATTCCTCCTCTTCATTATGTCAACCTAACACAATTGAATTTAACACATGACCAATATATCCCTATAAAATCCTATTTAAATATCATTTGGAGAGGGTTGGGAAATATCACAAAGCAAGAAAGAATACAATCAAGACCACTTAAACATATTTCCCTATTTTCTACATACAACCATCCAATATTATTTCCAAGTTATTTGAATCCTTAGACCAGTCCCTAGTCATGTCAAGCACACCCAATTTAGAATTTTCTTGCATTCTCATATCACAATTTCACCAAGAAATTTTAAAAGGAGAATTAAATATGTCTTGATCCCTCTTAAGAGTATTGGTATATAGGTAATGTACCTACACATGGGGTGTGAAGCACATCTAGTGCATCTTACACACACTAACCCCCACCCTCTTGCTCAAAATTAGTCAAAACATAACAAAAGATAGGGTTTAAATAAATAATATACTCTATAGGGAGCTATATAGACTTATATCTATCTATAACTTTAGAGATAGGGTCACACAAACCTACCAAACAAAACCCAAAAAGCTTAGATCTTCAAGACAACATCATTAGAAAAGGACTATAGTGCTAGTGCCACTCCTATCCACTTTCTATGCTCCTATCCAATCAAAAAATAAAAGTCATAATCTTATTTGAGACAGTGTCCTAAGCCTACATAGTGAACATCAAATCTTATCTTAGTTAGATCAATATAGTTTAAGCTAAGTTATATTTATCTTTATTCATTTTCTATTTTTAAAAAGTCTAAATAGTAATCAAAATTAATAAATTAGTAAGTTAATTATGGCATAATTATTGATTGATTTTACTACTCAAATTTTTAACTAAATAGGAATAAAAACCCCAATTATTCCCAAAACTATTAAATCATTTGGTGAACCTGACTTACTTTGTTTGTACATAAAAACCCTAAAAACCATAGGGTAAAATTCCTACTAATTTTTTCTATGTTTTTTTGATTTTTTACCTACATAATAAAATAAAAAATTGTCATAAAATTTTAAAATTTCATAGTAATTTTAAAATAATTTTCTTTCAAACCCTAGTTACCCATACTAGGTCCCAGTATTTTCCCAATAATTTTCCAATCATTTTCTAAATTTTTACAAGCATAGTTAAATTAAAAAATCCAATAAAAAATCAATAGTAATTATCAGAAATATTTTATTTTTCAAAACCCTAGATGCATTTACTAGATCCCATTAAATCATTAATTTTCTAATAGTTTCTTATTTTTTACTTGCATATCTAACTTAGAAATCCACTTTAAATTTCAATATTTCATAGTAATTTTTCAAAATATCATCTTTACAACCCTAGTTGCATACACTAGGTCTTATTACTTTTGTCGTATCACCTTACATCTATAATCAGATTGCACAACATGGATCTCACTTATTTACAAATTTTTCTTATATTTATTGTAAATAACAAAGACACCATTATTGATCCTATCATGTACATGAATGATGAAGTTTATCATATGTTAATACAAAGATTTATTTTGTGCATTTCATGCTTATTTTTTATAATAGGGAATGATATTATAAAATTCATGGCTAAAAATGCATAAAATTTCAATATTCCTTTTGCATACTATTTATCACGCATATGGAAATATTTTAAATTTTATCATGCTATACATGTTAGAAATGTTATGATCCATGTCACAATTTTCTATAAATTTGTGCACAAATAAATGTTCTCTACCGCTTGCTTTTTATCTCTCATATGGAAAAAAATTCAAGCTTATCATGCTAAACACATTAGAAATGTCATAGCACATGCCAAAGTTTCTTATGCATTCATGCATAAATTCATGCTTTCTGTCTTTCATATGGAAAAATTTTCAAGCTTATCATGCTAAACACATTAGAAGTTTCTTAGCACAAGCCAAAGTTTCTTATGTATTCATGCATAAATTCATGCTTTCTCTCCCTTGTTTTCTATCTCTCATAAGGAATGCTCTTTATAAACATATTATATTCAAATTATAACTCTAATTTCATGCATTTTATCCCTCATACATGGTTTCTACCTAATGGAACCATTACATAAGTTAACAACCAGCTATCAAGTTTCAATGTCATATCGTATGCACATGAAAGAACTTCCTTATCCTCCTCTCAACCAACAGGGTGATAACTACTTTCCATCTAACCAATTCCATGGTATCACCCCTCCGAAAGGTGATGAAACCAATACTATTGTTCCTAATGCATAAATTCAGTGTATATCTTCTTCAAACCATATTCAACATATGTGCTTACATGTTCAATCGAAAGCAACTAGGGTTTGTACTTGTGAGACTCTAAGGGATCGAATCACTAGTATGAGCAAGTTAATTTTAGATTTACAAATGTAAAATCAGATATTACATGAAAATATCATAAAATTGGAAAATAAAATCATAATTCAAAATCCTCAAAGGCACCCTAGTGCTAATCATGTCTATATACCTTCACCTAGTCAATTGATTGCAAGAAATATTACATATAAAAATAAGAAATCACATAAAAAAAACTCTACAACTAGTGATTAAAAAAACATTCAAAAATAAAATAAGATTTCAAGTTAGGTACTAAGGGAAATTATTAAATATAAGTTGATCAAACTACTACATCTACATCCAGTGAGAAGATCTAGATATTATTGTGCATAGCATAGAATGCATGGGCATCACATAGTTTCATTTTTGGGATTGAGAAAACATATACAACAAATAATTGATAATGAGGACCCTATATAAGGTAAATAAATCAAGAAATACATAGTGAGATAGGAACACATTCATAATGGGTCAAATTCAAAAATAATACAAAAGTGGTTACCAAAGCATAACTCATAACAACAAAAGGATCAAAAAGAAAAATTAGAGCAAGAGACACTACAAAAAGCACAAGTAAATCATGAAAAATATGCAAATCTATCTCTCTAAAATAAGGCTCAAATTTTAAAGTATTGTGGATTTGGTCAAAAATATCTACAAAAGTTTGATTATCAAGGTCAAGGGTTGGGTAAGCATGCTAAAGGCATCACTTCTCCTATTCCATTAGTTGATAATATTTATCACCAAGGGTTGGGATTTATTGAACATCCTAAGTAAAATCATTCACAAACATAATTTATCAAATGCAAAGATCCAAATATAACAAAATTCAACACTACCATTCCATTGGTTTAAAATCAAGAAGATAATGATGAGTGGAACAATAAAATTTATTATGCTTTCTAAGATATCAACAATGCATCTGAATATTTAAAATCATATTCGTATCCATCCCCTCAAGCTTAAAAATCACATATGATTACTTTTTTTGATATAGAATACCATGATAGGGAGTCTCTCATGAGAATCTTTAGTTAGTATCATTTTACTCAGCACTACCTATACCTAGTTTCTTATGCTTAATTGTACATAACTCAAAACATGTAAAATTCAAAAATAATATAAATTTTCAAAATAAAAAACATTCAAATATATCAAAAAACCAACAAAACATTTTATTTATATGCATAATCCATGATTTACATTGCTACTACAATTCTAGATTTACATTTGTTGTTTTATGCTATTATTTATTAATTTATCTACATTACCATGATTCACTTGATCTTATTTGAGTGCATGCAATGACTTCCAGATCCTTGATTTATTCACTCTACCCATTGAGTGGGAATCTTACTCCTACCTATGAGATGAACATTGATATATCTTCCCCCTAGGGGCATCTTCTACATTTCATTTTTACACCACACACTCTAATTATCATGTTGATGTACATTATTTACTATCTTACATATATTACTCTATCGACACTCACTAGTATTTATCACTTTAGTATTTCTTTGCATATACCTAGTCTTGTACTAACATGTCTTACATACTTTCACTCTTGCTTTGATTATTTAAATGTGCTTATATTTTCTAATTCTTACATGTTTTCCTTCTTTACTTAGCATAGCTAGATGTGATTGCATTTCTCAATTCCTATTTGTCTCTTGTATGTGCCTTAGGAAATTTGCCAATGTCCTTTGGCTCTATGTATTATGTATTCCTTAGGACATTTACAAATTTCCTTTGCTTTTATTCATTTGTGTGCTTTTGGTAATTTGCCATTGTCCCTTGCCTATAATCTTCTATGCGATTATGGATTTCATGCCAACTTGTGTGTTTCAACTATATGTGTATGTGGAATTTAAACATGCCTTGTGTTCTTACTTTCTAGTTTGAGTGACATATGCCCATGTCCCTTGTTTTTTGGTCCCCTTAGCCACTTTTTATGCTTCTTACTTCTTGCTTTGTGTGTTTATTGCTTGATTACTTTTGATTGTTTACAATTTCATGATCTAAATCATGCATTATATTACTTCTTAGATGCCATGGTGGACATCATGCTCCATTCCTCCATGATAATTAATAACTAACACTTTTAGTTATAGTTCAGTACAATGTGCATGCTTTTACATGATTATATCTATTTAGGTATACCCTTGTTGATCTGACAATCTCTCAATATGAACCATGTTATATCTTGAGATATCTTATCAATTATCATTGCTATATCATATATTCTATAGTATAACACATTTTTAGGGATATTTATTCTAAGGGAAGTCATGGTAGGGTATCCATTCCTACCCTTATAATAGGGGGAAATAAATATGGGTTTTATCATAGAGATCAGAGCTCTTATCAACTACAAAATCTAGTTTTAAAACACTCAAAACAAAACCCAAACATCAAAGCAATCAAAACAAACTAGACAAACATTCAAGAATCTAGAACAATCATCAAATTTGACCTAGGACTAGAATATATCACCAGCTATGCTACTATCCATCTCTATCAATCTTATCCAAATAGCATAAAAAATAAAATTTTCAAAAGCAAGTAGAAAAGTATTAGTAGTTTTAGTACACAGTTTTCTCAAAGAATCTAGATATAGGGGCATCATGCGTAGAATGATGGATCTTACTTCCATTTTTAGATATGAAAATTGGTATAACTTCCAAATTAGAATGCAATTTCTAGACATCAGTGATTAGGGGCAATGTGTGTAGCATATTTGTTTCCTTTCTTTCCTAGTTTTGCATTGTCTAAATATTCTTAGCAGTTTCATGCCTTATTCAATTTATAAGTGGTTAGAATAATTTTAGAGTGGATTTTATACAATCCTACCCTCAACATTTTTGATTTATCGAGTGGCTTCCATATAAGCTAGCTTCTCAATTTTAGAGTGGCTTTCATATAAGCTTAATCTCCATCTTTTAAAGTGGCCAAGAGTGGCTTAGTTTCCAACATACATTTGGCTACCCACACCAACATTTTTAGATTATAGTACATTCATGGGATTCAAGATCCATCTTATATAATATACATTTCATATCAAATCAATTCATAGCTTCACTTTCATAGGGTAATGATGGAGCCAAAGGTCTACATAGCTTTTGTATTCATGAGCCACCTATTCATAGGGATTGGACACACAATATAAACATTGATCAACCCATGCATGACCACCTAACTTCAATTAGTGGGCAGTGATGGAACCAAAGGGCCAACATTTACATTTTTGAGCCACTTTATAAGGAATTGAGCACTCAAATCCATTCATGATATTAATCTTGATATAAGATCATCCAACATTACCTACCATTAATCAACATCACAATAGGTTTTGTATTGGTCCACATACCCAGTGAGTTGTATTTATTCCTTTCTCTTCACCTCTATTATCCAACTTTGTATGTTCTTATTTTAGATATAGAGTATCTAGTAAAAACTGATCTAATATTGTGTTATCTTGTAGATTCATACTTCATAGCATGCTCTCTTTATGCACACCTAACATCATAATAGCTTCATTAACTTCACCCTTACAGGTAAGTTTAGGTACACTTTCTCTTTTTCATTTATCCTAGTATTTCACTTTGCTACATCACTAGAATAAAGGGAGGCAAATATAGTCATATAAAAATGAAAAACTTGTAACTCAACTGTGGCTTATGACTCCCAATCCATAAATATGGCTTGCTTTCTCTCATAACCCTTTTATGCACCTTTTCACTAATTCCCAATCACTCGTAGGATTTCAAGACCTCATTTCAGCTTAGTTGGGACCATATTTCCATGCTTATTCCATTGCTACAAGTCCTATACCCTCAGGACAATAGAACCTAACATAGACTATAACACTAGACCCTAGGGTGTCCCCTTTTTGATGCTCCTATATAATCACATTTTGAGCCTAGATTATCATTTTCCCTTGATTTATCCTATTTAATGTGTTAGCTTAACATGATTGCATTTAACCCATGACCAATACATCCCTATAAAATCCCATTCAAATATCATTTGGAGAGGGTTGGAAAATATCATAAAGCAAGTAAGAATGCAAGCAACACCACTCAATCACATTTCCCTATTCTCTACATACAACCATCTAGTACTATTTATAACTTATTTTAATCCTTACACCAATCCCTAATCATCTCAAGAACACCTAGTTTATCATTTAATTGCATTCTCATATCACAATTACACCAAGCAATTTCAAAGGAAGAATTACATATGGCTTTATCCCTCTTCAGATTATTGGTATGTAGATAGCATGCCCACATATGGGGTGTGAATCACATCTAGTGCATTTTAGACACACTAACCCCCACTCTTGCTCAAGATTAGTCAAAGCATAATGTAAGATAGTGTTTTAACAAATAATCTACTCTATAAGGAGCTCTATAGACTTTTAGTTGTTGAAACTTTAGAGACAAGGTCAGACAGACCTACTGAACAAAACCTAGAAAGCTCAGATCCTTAGGATAATAGCACTAGAAAAGGATTATACTATCAATGTCACTCCTATCTACTTTCATTGCTCTTATACAATAATAAAATGAAAGTCAAAATCATATTTAAGATAGTGTCCCAAGCCTGTATAGTGAATATCAAATCTTATTTTAGTCAGATTAGCATAGTTTAAGCTAAGTTATATTTATCTCTATTCATTTGCTATTTTTATAAATTCTAAACAAAAAATAGAATTAAAAAATTAGTAAATTGGTTATGTCATAATTATTGACCAGTTTAACTACTCAAATTTTTAACTAAATAGGAATGAAAACCCCAATTATTCCAAAAACTATTAAATCTAATTCATATGGCTCAATTTAGTCCATATTACATCACTCATTAGCCTCATTGACTAATTGGATCAATATATGATGACTCAAGGACCAATTAAGCCCAAAATAATATTTTTTGGTCAAAAATAGGTTTATGGAGCTCAATTTGGCCCTAGTTACCTTCGTGATTGGACCATATATATTCTAAAACATAAACCATATGCCCTAATATCTAAACCCTACACCTTAAACCCTAAACTATAAATTGTAAACTGTTAAAACCTTAAACAATTCATATTAGGCCCAATAAAACAACATTTAGACAAATAAAATTAGCTTCACATGGATTAATTTGGCCCAAATCATAAAACTAAATTCCCTAATTGACTATCTCAATATGTGATAATGTGGGGGCAATTGAGCCAAAAATCACATTCTATATTCACAAATATGTTTAAGGATATTAATTTAGCCCTAATTACCTTCAAAATTGGACCTTATACCCTTAAATGTAAACCCTACATACATCAACCCAAAGCTTTAAACCCTGAACCCTAAACCCTAAACCTTAAACCAATATATTTAACCCTACTAAACATACTTTAGAGTAACTGTAGAGACTCAAGTTTGGCCACTTTCATGCCTAAAAAAAGATTCAATTCAATTTCTATCAAATAACACAATTTAAAATTAAAAATCACCTAATTTTCCCAAATTTGTCTTTGTAAGGTACTTAATTGCTAAAAAACATGAGGAGGTTTTCTTGTTTAGGGTATTACCATGTATGCACTAATAACCTAGTTTGGTTTTAACCCTAGTAAAATTATGCCTAGTAATTTGACACTTTTATCCCATCAAGCTATTAATTCAAGATATTTAAAATAATTTCAAAAAGCCAAAAGATAATAAGCAAAATTAATTACATTGAAAATCTTAATTAACTTTTCCCAAATAAATTAGTGAATTTCATTTATCAAATAAAGATGTTTTAGCCAAATATGAAGTTAAAGGTAAAAGGAGATAATAAAGTGATTTATTATTTCCTAAATATTCCAAAATTATGAGTCACAACCTCAAAAATATCTAAAGTGAGTTTCCATTCCTCATAAATATCTAAAATTGAGGTGTCAAAATTTTGTGAGTGTTTTGACCTAACCTAGGGTTAGCCTAACTAAACCTAGGTTATTTTAGACTTAACCAAAGTTAGAATTTATACTAACATCCCTAGGGTTAGAGTTAGTTCTTAGAGATATAAATATAATTACCCACACCGTTTGCCAACAAGATTTTGTGTGTAAGGCCAATCTACTAGAATACCTTCAAGAATCCATTGAGAGTAGTGTTATAATACCAAGTTTGACACCAACCCACGAGTTACCATTGGTGAAGTGTTACCACCATGGAGAAACATTACTAGAAGACTTTTATTTTCATAGATCGATCACAAATATCCTTATTCCAACAAGTGGACATCAAATTTGATATAAGAGGTAAATTAATTTTATTTTTTATCTCTATTTTATGATTGTGTTTATTATGTTATGCTTCCCCTAGTTATTAGGCAAGAGTGTTTAGTTATATTATACTTTTATGATTGATTTTTTTATCATCTAGACTAACAATAAACTAATAAATATTTGTGTGCTCTTCAGTTTTATAAGATACATAATGGCACACCTAAAGGGATCGCACATCCCATATGTCCAAAGAGAATGATTTTCTAACTTTAATTTTTTCTAAAAAATGCATTTAATTATTCAAGATTAGAGTTTTAACCTTAAAATTAACATCATTTTATTTATTGTGTAAATGGTGACTTTTCCATGTGTAAAAATGAATTTTCCAGTCTTATGATTTGTTTTTGACCTTTATTTATGTTGAAATGGTAGCTTTAAAATAATAGATTGTCCTACTAAATAGTGGATTCACTATCTTGAATCTGTGGCTTTGACCCTATAAACATTTTTTCTTGGTAAAATTAGATGTGATTTTAATGGAGTTGTTTCCAGAATCTAGATAACATGATTGCAATGGAGACGTGATCACACGAGATGAAGTAAGTGCACACCACATACATGCTAAAGCAATTTGAAAATTACACAAGAAGATAAATTGCACAAGACAAAATGGAGAAAACCAAAATCTGATTAACATGAGATGGCTAAAGTGAGGAATACATATATGAGAGTACGTAAGTAACTCCTCCACAAAAGGTGGACAAGGCACCCCAAGAAAAGACTGTAACTCCTCCATGAAAGGTGGTGACAAGGTGCTAATAATAGAGAAGTAACTCCTATCAAAGGAGTTACTTATGACATTCTTATGACACTTATGACACATCTATGACACACACCTCCACATAAGCTAGCTTATCCCACAAATGTAGGAAAACTCCATGTAAGCACAAGAAATATAATTTCCCTAATTAATAAATAGGGAAAAATAAAAACCTACACTAATACCCCCCCATAAGTGTAGCTTAGGTGGGCAGTGTGGAAATATAAAATGGGTCTTGACAATTAGGCCTGATGAGGTACCCATGTACAAATGCAATCTCCCATAAGATAGAGAAAAGGACAAAACCCATAGGAAAAAACTCCCCCCGAAAAGAGAGACACAAAAGAAAGAAAAGGCTAGTGCCCCCCCCCCCCGAAGATGATGCTACTATAGATGTGGACCACACCCCAAGAAGAGCTCATAAATTAATGAACTTGCTCTCAGTGAAAGGTTTGGTGAAGATGTCTACAACCTACTCCAAAGATTGGCAAAATATCAAGTCAATGACCTTACTATGAATAAGCTCTCAAATGAAATGCATGTGAATCTCTATTTTCTTGATCCACTGGTGCTAAACTAGATTCTTGAAAATCTGAATGGTACTCTGGTTGTCACAATAAATGATGGTGGACTGCCTGATAAGAATTCCAAACTTAGAAAGAATCCCCTGAAGCTAAATAGCCTCAATAGCTGCATTAATAGTTCCCCTATACTCTACCTCTGTAGATGATATAGCAATAGCATTCTACTTCTTGCTAGACTAACTGATAAGACCAGAACCTAGAGAGAAACTGTAACCAGAAGTGGACTTGCGAGTCTGTGAATCACTAGCCCAGTCTGAATTTGTATATCCAACCAAGTCAACCTATATGCAAAATTTGTAATGATTCTCATATATATGTGAACCCTATATGTAATGCAAGATCCTCTTAGCTACTTTCCAATGTAGCTCATGAGGTTCCTACATGAATCTAGAGATAAGTCCCACTATATATGATATGTCAGGCTTGGTGTGAGTCAAGTAGATGAGACTACCAACAAGTTGTGGATACTGAGTGACATCAACCAATGGTGAAGAATAGTTAGCCTCAAGCTTGACTCCTGATAGAAAGGGACTCAGAGATGGCTTGTAATTAGCCATGTGAAACTGAGCCAATAAGTCAAGACCATACTTAGGCTATGCAAGAGAAATCCCTAAATTTGACTGTGAGATCTTGATGCCAAGGAAGTAGTGAAACAAACCCAAGTCTATCATGTCAAATCTATCTTGGAGAGATGCCTTCACCACTGAAATAGTTGATGAAGAGCTCCCAGTGATCAAAAGGTCATCAACATATAGAACCAAAATTAGGAGCGAATCATCCTGCTACAAGAAGTAGACATTGGGATCAGAATGGCACCTAGTGAAACCCACTATGAGAAAGAAGGAATCCATCTTGGCATACCAAGCCTGAGGGGCCTATTTGAGGCCATAGATAGATTTCTTACGTCTGCATACTAAAGAAGAATCCTAAACAAATATTGGTAGCTTCTCCATGTTGATCTCCTCCTCTAGGTCTTTGTGAAGATAGGCACTCTTCACATCCATCTAATGCACATCCCAACCATGTGCTATGGAAATAGCCAAGGTGAGTCGAATAGAAGTCATCTTTGCAATGGGTGAAAAGGTCTCTGAGTAGTCAATCCCTGCCACCTGTGAGAAACCCTTGGTGACCAATCGTGCCTTATACTTATCAACTGACCCATTTGCTACAAACTTGGTCTGATATATCCACCTACATCGAACCATCTTTCTTCCCTTAGGAAGTGAATTCAAATCCCAAGTGTGATTTTTGATTAAGGAAGAATATTCTTCCTCCATAGCACTCGCCCACTCAGGTACCCCAGGTGCCTCTTAAAAAGTATATGGATCCAAAACTGAAGCAAAGAAGGCATGTGGATCTCTCTAAAAATCCCCCCTAGTACGTCTATCATCTGTGGGACCTCCTACCCAAGTGCTAGCACTCTCAAGTGTCTGTCTGGCCCAAAGTGGCCCAAAAGTGGGCAAGTCAAGTGTTAACTCCTCATCTTCTGACTGACAGAGGTGGATGACTCTACATCATTGTCCTCACTATTTGAATTCAAAGAGGAAGAAGATGTATTTGGCTCAAGAACCTACTGTGGTTAATCTGAATCTGATGAGGAATCATCATGAAGAAGTAGATCTGATGAGGGAGAAAAAGTGTCAAGTGTTGAGTCTCTAGGACCCTCTTGAAAATGAACACTTCTCTCAATGAACAACTCATGATTGATTGGATCTAGAAGGTGATATCACTTAATACCATCTAGATATCCTACAAAGATGCAAGGCTTGGACTGATGTTCCATAGTTTTCCATTTCTTCTTTAGAATGTGGGCCATGGCTGGGGATCTAAACACCCTAAGGTACTCAACATCAGGTTTCCTTGTATGCTAAGCTTCAAAGGGTGTTATCCCTTTTAAATCTTTGTGAGGAACCTTGTTTTGAATGTAGCAAGCACAATTGATGGCTTTAGCCCAGTACTATGGTGTTAAGGATTTGGAGTGAATCATACATTTACCCATCTCTTTCAAGAACCTATTTTTGTGTTCTACAACCCCATTCTATGAAGGACTATAAGGGATGGTTCATTGTAAATCAATCCCCTCTGTGGTGCAAAACTACTCAAACCTGATGCTGACATACTCCCCTCCATTATCAGTTCGAAGAAACTTGATGAATTTCTCACTCTATTTCTCAACAAGAGCCTTGAAGTCTATAAATTTTTCAAACACTTCAAACTTTGTTTGAGAATATATATCCAAGTGTACCTAGAGAAATCATCAATGAAAGTGAGGATGTACTTATCCCTTGTGAAAGATGGTTTGGGAAAGGGTCCCAATACATCACTATGGACTAACTCCAAAGGTTGTGAAGCCCTCCAAGCTTTGCCTTTGTCAAATTTTGCTTCGGGATGCTTCCCAAGGAAGCACCCCTCACAAAGTCCTTTTGAGAATTAGACACGAGGCAAGCCAATGACCATGTCATTTTTGCAAAGTTGTTCATGGTAGTGGTAGTTAAGGTGGCCAAACCACTTATGCCACAATTTGCTAACTCCGTTTGAATGATTCAGAAATGTTGTTGGAGAAGAATCTAATGAAAAATGTGAGAAGGTGTATAACCTTGCTTGGTGATCTACCCTACCCACTACCACTGTAGTATCACTATGTAACTCCCTGATAGCCACTGAATCTGGTGAAAACTCAACTCTCATGCCCTAACCAATGTGAGTGATTTGGTACACAAATAGGAGATTTGTTGAAAGAGAAGGAAAACTTATAACATTATTGAATGTTCCTCCTTCCATTTCAATTGACCCTCTCCCTGCAATAGAAACGGATGTGTCATCACCCAAACTAATTAAGGTCATGTTACAAGGCTCTAAAGATGAAAACTCAAATAGTGAAGAGCCCATGTGGTGAGAAACACCTGAATCAATGACCCATGATGATGTAAAAGTTGTAGTAGCTACAAAGGCCTTGCCATTTTTCTTTCTCCATACCCTTGCCTTTTGCCTTGGTAGAATCTTGGGTAGATGAATTATGCTTGATGGACTTAGGAACACCTATGTTATTCTTCTCTAGAAGATGAGTTAGGTGATCTATTTGTTTCTTCATGACTTTGTGTTCATCATGCCCTATCTTTTTATAATAGGCACACTTAACCTTCTTCCTTCTTAGGTTTAGCATTGGAAGAGGAAGTCTTAGTGTTGTTTTTGGCAGGATTGTTATTTTCTTTCTTCTTCTCCTAGTCCTTGTTCATTTTCTTCTTCTCCTTTGTTGAAGTCTTATCCTTACCATTTATAGATATCAAAGCTTGGGGTTGAGTACACTTCATTGTGCCCATTTGAATTAGCTTATCTTTCTCCCTAGTCAATTTGGCAATGAAAGAATCCAAAGAAGGCATTTTCCATGTAGTGCCAAGGGCACTTTTTATGGCATGAAAAGTGGAGACAAAGACTGAATAGCTTGGACCTAACTTTATGAGAATAGAAAGGATGAGTTCATCATCTTTCTTCTCTATCCCACATTACGTAAATTGAAATCTAAGGGCCTTAAACTTAGTGAAGAAGTCCTGTAGGGTGTCAAAGTTGCTAGGACTTAGACTTATGAGTTCATTTTTGAGCTCATGACCTCTCATCTCATCAAGCTTCCCAAATAAGTTTTCTAAGGTGTCCCATATGTCATTGGGAGTCTTGAAGGATTCTAAATGGAAGAGAAGTTCCAGAAACATAGACAAGCTCAGTAATCCATAGGCTTCATCACTATGGTTGTACCTCTTGACCTTTTTAGCATCAGTGTTGGGTTTTACTTCAGTACCCATGGTGATCCTATCCAACCCTTTGCTTCTAAGAATGATTGAAATTTTAACCTTCCATTCATGATAATTGAAGGGTGTTAGGGGTTTAAGTTGAAAATAATCCATTTGAAGCTGAATTTAGGTGAAGTTGTGTTGATTGCAAGTTTTGAATTTATGTAGAAAGGAGAATGAAAGCAAAGATTTGCAAGTTGTGAAAAGAAATCACACCCCCATAAAATATTGATCCCCTCACAAATATTCAATTTCATGCTCAAAATAGGTCAAGCTCATCCAAGAATGCGTCTTAGAGAAATCAGTGCAAGACTAAAGCAAACAGGACATTGGACTCAGTCAAAAATGCTCCCAAGAGACCCAAATTTTAGGCACTTTATAAACTAGTGCATTTTTGACAAATAACAAGCCTACACTATGAATAATTGAATTACAAACACTTTTTCAAAAAATATCACCCAAATCTGAGCTACCATTTGCAAGATATTAAAGGTTGAATTTTCCCATAAACTAGTGTTTTTGCAAAAAAATTACTAAAACATTTTAAAAATGCCTGTTATGATAAAAAAAAGTGGCCTTCCAACCACTCATTGGATTTGGCACAAAATTAGGAATCCAAAGGAGGTTTGTGTGAGTGGGAATTGACCTCCCACCAACCCAGGCCTCACCCTTCATCTTCAATAGGCGAAGATACAAGTTTTAAATGAAAACCCCCAAATTACCAAACTATCTAAAAAACTAAATATTCAATCAAATTGACTGATTTTTATTTTATAAGTAAATTTTTAACTAAAAAAAATGACGGAAAGATAGAATTGATGGATGCCACATGTCCAAGGGCCCACATGGGACACCAAGCAAGGAAGGGGCACCAAAAAAGCACAGTCCAAAGTTTTACTTGCAGAAAAGACAAAATAGAAATATGCAGACCTGCAAGAAACTGTATGGCTAATGGTGCCTTGCTAGAGAAAGGACTATTGCTGCTACTTGATGTGCTAGAAGAACTGTTGCTACTGGCTAGAAGCTAGGCACAAACCAAAAGCTAGGCGCAGACTAGAAGAAGGTTAGCACAGAGTTGCAGAAGCTTGGTGTGGATTGTGTGGGTGCTGCTGACTACGAAAGCTGACTGCGTGGAGTGTTGACTGATGTCGAGTGTTGTTCCTCCCTCTAATGCTCCACACAACAATGGTTTCCAAGAATATAAACAAAACTAGCACCTAAAGTGAAGACAACCAAGACACCCAAAGGCCAAGGATCCCAAGATGTAAGAAATGATTTGAAAGATTTTTTTTATTTTAGATCAGATCTAGAAATAAAAAAATAAAGAGAACTCCATTCTTGATTTCAAAAATAAAATAAAATCATAACCAGACACATGATTACCATGTTTGCTCTGATACCATAATGGAGTTGTTGCCAGAATCTAAATAATGTGAGTGCAATGGAGACGTGATCACATGAGATGAAGCAAGTGCACACCACATAGATGCTAAAGCAATTTGAAAATTACACAAGAAGATAAATTACACAAGACAAAATGAAGAAAACCAAAATTTGATTAACATGAGATGGCCAAAGTGAGAAATATATATAAGAGAATACGTAACTCCTCTACAAAAGGTAGACAAGGCACCCCAAGAATAGACTATAACTCCACCATGAAAGGTGGTGACAAGGTGCTAAGAATAGAGAAGTAACTCCCATCAAGGGAGTTACTTATGACATTATTATGACACCTATGACACATCCATGACACACACCTCCACATAAGCTAGCCTATCCCACAAATGTAAGAAAACTCCATGTAAGCACAGGAAATATAATTTCCCTAATTAATAAATAGGGAAAAATAAAAACCTACAGTATAGCACCAGTTGTGCTACTATCCATTTCTATCACTCTTATCCAAATAGCATAGAAAGTAAAATTTTCAAAAGTAGGTAGAAAAGTAGGTTTAGCTATAGATTTGCATATCTAGACTAGTTTAGTATTAGTAGTTTTAGTACACATTTTTCTTAAAGAATCTAGATATAGGGGGCATCATGCATGGAATTATGGATCTTAATTCCATTTTTAGATATGAAAATTGGTATAACTTCTAAATTAAAATGCAATTTCTGGACATCAGTGATTAAGGGCAATGTGTGTAGCATATTTGTTTCTTTTCTTTCCTAGTTCTACATTGTCTAGATATTCTTAGTAGTTTCATGCCTTATTTAATTTATAGGTGGTTAGCATAATTTTAGAGTGGATTTTATACAAGCCTACCCTCCACATTTCTAAGTTATCAAGTGGATTCCATATAAGCTAGATTCTCAATTTTAGAGTGGCTTTCATATAATCATAATCTCCATCTTTTAGAGTGGCCAAGAGTGGCTTAGTTTCCAACATACATTTGGCTACCCACACCAATATTTTTAGACCATAGTACATTCATGGGATTCAAGAGCCATCTTATATAACATACATTTCATATTGATATCAATTCATAGCTTCACTTTCAAAGGGCAATGACGGAGCCAAAGGTCTAGATAGCCTTTGTATTCATGATCCACCTATTCATAGGGATTGGACACACAATATAAACATTGATCGACACATGCATGACCACCTAGCTTCAATTAGTGGGCAGTGATGGAGACAAAGGGACAACCTTTACATTTTAGAGCCACTTTCTAAGGAATTGAGCACTCAAATCCATTCATGATATTAGTCTTGGTATAACATCATCCAACATTACCTATCATTAATAATCACAATAGGTTTTGTATTAGTCCACATATCCAGTGTGTTGTATTTATTCCTTCCTCTTCATCTCTCTTATCCAACTTTGTATGTTCTTATTTTAGATATAGATTATCTATAAAAAAATTGATCTAATCTTGTGTTTTCTCGTAGATTCATACTTCATATCATGCTCTCTCTATGCACACCTAACATCATAATAGCTTCATTAACTTCACCCTTATAGGTAAGTTTAGGTACACTTTCTCTTTTTCCTTTATCCTATTATTTGATTTTGCTACATCACTAGAATAAATGGAGGCAAATATAGTCATATAAAAATGCAAAACTTGTAACTCAGGGGTGGCTTATGACTTCGAATCCACAAATCCGGCTTGCTTTCTCTCATGACCCTTTTATGTACCTTTTCACTAATTCCCAGTCACTCATAGGATTTCAAGACCTTGTTCCAGCTTATTTGGGACCCTATTCCCATGCTTATTCCATTACTACAAGTCTTATACCCTCAATACAATAGCACCCAACATAGACTATAACACTAGACCCTAGGGTGTCCCCTTTTTGATGCTCCTATATAATCACATTTTGAGCCCAGATTACCATTTTCCCTTGATTTATCTTATTTAATGTGTTAGATTACCATGATTGCATTTAACCCATGACCAATAGATCCCTATAAAATCCCATTCAAATATCATTTTGAGAGGGTTGGAAAATATCATAAAGCAAGCAAGAATGCAAGCAACACCACTCAATCACATTTCCCTATTCTCTAGATACTACCATCCAGTACTATTTGTAACTTATTTTAATCCTTACACCAATCCCTAATCATCTCAAGAACACCTAGTTTAGCATTTCATTGCATTCTCATATCACAATTACACCAAGAAATTTCAAAGGAAGAATTACATTTGGCTTTATACCTCTTCAGATTATTGGTATGTAGGTAGCATGCCCACATATGGGGTGTGAATCACATCTAGTGCATTTTAGACACACTAACCCCCCCTCTTTCTCAAGCTTAGTCAAAGCATAATGTAAGATAGTGTTTTAACAAATAATCTACTCTCTAGGGAGCTTTATAGACTTTTAATTGTTGAAACTTTAGAGACAAGGTCAAATAGACCTACTGAACAAAACCTAGAAAGCTCAGATCCTTAGGATAATAGCACTAGACAAGGATTATACTATAAGTTTCACTCCTATATACTTTAATTTCTCTTATATAATAATAAAATGAAATTTGAAATCCTATTTATGATCGTGTCCCAAGCTTGTATAGTGAATATCAAATCTTATTTTAGTCAGATTAACATAGTTTAAGCTAAGTTATATTTCTCTCTATTCATTTTCTATTTTTATAAATTCTAAACAAAAAATAGAATTAAAAAATTAGTAAATTGGTTATGGCATAATTATTGACTAATTTTACATCTCAAATCTTTAACTAAATAGGAATAAAAACCCCAATTATTCCAAAAACTATTAAATCTAGTTCATATGGCTCAATTTGGTCCATATTACATCACTCATTAATCTCATTGACTAATTGGATCAATATATGATGACTCAGGGGCCAATTAAGCCCAAAATAATATTTTGTGGTCACAAATAGTTTTATGGAGCTCAATTTGGCCTAGTTACCTTCCTGATTGGACCATATATATTCTATAACATAAACCATATGCCCTAATATCGAAACCCTACACCTTAAACCCTAAACCATAAATTGTAAACTCTTAAAACCTTAAACTATTCGTATTAGGCCCAATAAAACAACATTTAGACAAATAAAATTAGGTTCACATGGATTAATTTGGCCCTAATTACCTTCAAAATTAGACCTTATACCCTTAAATGTAATCCCGACATACATCAACCCAAAGCTTTAAACCTTGAACCCTAAACCCTAAACCTTAAACCAATATATTTAACCCCACTAAACATCCTTTAGAGTAATTGTAGAGACTCGATTTTGGCCACTTTCATGCCTAAACTAGGATTCAATTCAATTTCTATCAAATAACACAATTTAATATTAAAAATCACCTAATTTTCCCAAATTTGTCTTTGTAAGGTACTTAATTGCTAAAAAACATGAGGAGGTTTTTTTATTTAGGGTATTACCATGTATGCACTAATAACCTAGTTTGGTTTTAACCCTAGTAAAATTATGCCTAGTAATTTGACACTTTTATCCCATCAAGCTATTAATTCAAGATATTTAAAATAATTTCCAAAAGCCAAAAGATACTAAGAAAAATTAATTACATTGGAAATCTTAATTAACTTTTCCCAAATAAAAATTCCAAATAAATTTGTGAATTTCATTTATCAAATAAAGATGTTTTAGCCAAATATGAAGTTAAAGGTCAAAGGAGATAATAAAGTGATTTATTATTTCCTAAATATTCCAAAATTATGAGTCACAACCTCAAAAATATCTAAAGTGAGTTTCCATTCCTCATAAATATCTAAAATTGAGGTGTCAAAATTTTGTGAGTGCTTTGACCTAACCTATGGTTAGCCTAACTAAACCTAGGTTATTTTAGACTTAACCAAAGTTAGAATTTATACTAACCTCCCTAGGGTTAGAGTTGGTTCTTAGAGATATAAATCTAATTACCCACACCATTTTCCAACAAGATTTTGTGTGTAAGGCCATTCTACTACAATACCTTCAAGAATCCATTGAGAGTAGTGCTATAATACCATGTTTGACACCAACCCACAAGTGACCATTGGTGAAGTGTTACCACCATGGAGAAACATTACTAGAAGACTTTGATTTTCATAGATCGATGAAAAATATCCTTATTCCAACAAGTGGACATCAAATTTGATATAAGAGGTAAATTAATTCTATTTTTTATCTCTATTTTATGATCGTGTTTATCATGTTATGCTTCCCCTAGTTATTAAGCAAGAGTGTTTAGTTATATTGTACTTTTATGATTGATTTTTTTATCATCTAGACTAACAATAAACTAATAAACATTTGTGTGTTCTTCAGATTTATAAGATACTTAATGGCACAACTAAAGGGCTCACACATCCCATATGTCCAAAGAGAATGATTTGCTAACTTTCATATTTTCTAACAAATGCATTTAATTATTGAAGTTTAGCGTTTTAACCTTAAAATTAACATCATTTTATTTATTCTGTAAATGGTGACTTTTCCTTGTGTAACAATGAACTTTCCAGTCTTATGATTTTTTTGACCTTTATTTATGTAGAAATGGTAGCTTCAAAATAATAGATTTGTCCTACTAAATAGTGGATTCACTATCTCAAATCGGTGGCTTCGACCCTATAAACAGTTTTTGTTAGTAAAATTAGATGTGATTTTAATAGCTTCACCTATTTTATGCCTATATTCAATAGTTTCACCTTATCTAATCATAATTTTTACTCTATTTAATGGTAAAATTTCCAAATTTGTCTATGTATATGTCTATGATTACATGAAAATAATGGCTTCATGAAACTGGTGGCTTTGCATTGCTAAATAGCAACTTTGATCTATGTTTTTAAAAACCTGAGAGATCAAAATAAAATGTTATTTATTCACTTTTTTGGCCTAGAGACAAAAAAACCCCCTAACATTTTATTAAAAACTAAGGTGGATAGAGAGAGGCTTAAACACTGCTAGATCTCACATACACTTTTATTTGGTGCTTAAAATCAATTTAATCACACTTGTCTTTTAGTATTTTCAAAGTTTTTACAAGTGCAAACAAGGCCAAGGGGGCCAAAATTTCAATCATATTTGAGTTGGTGCTATTAAAAAGAAGATACACTTTAGTTAGATATATTAAGATATTTTTCACTTTATCTTTATTTTTTATTATTAGCTAGTTTCAATGTTCATAGATTAAATTTCTTTGTTTATGGAAAATTAGAAACTATTGCGTGTATGCTCTCCCCCATCCCCTATACACAAAATGGGTGACCAAAAGTGTTTGGTAAATTACCTTATTTATTTATTGTTGTTATAAATATTGTCATGTATGTACTCCCTAAGCTCTAAGTTACTTGGGTAACCTAGAAATAACCTCTAAAATATTTCCATTTTATTTTTTTGCATTTGACTTATGGGTGGGAGATCATTTCTCCCTCATAATTTTTCTAGTGGTACATTGACCTAGAGTTTAGTCTCCCAAAATTTTACCAACCCCACTTCATGGTGGGGTATATAAACTAGGCACATGGTAATATGATTATCAGGGGGCTGAGTAGCTAGCCTCTTGAGTCCTAATGAAAACCTGAGTTAAATATTATTGAACATCAAAATCTACTAAGCAAAAAAATAGACCTTTCATAGTAGGTTAGAAGGGATGAACCCAACTAACATGATTTCACCTTTGTGTTATTCATACTTTAGACCATATATTACATTGAAAATTTATAGATTATAGTCAACCCCACTTACCACATATTATCTTGCCAAATTTTGAGTGTTCTTCACTCTATGTTTGTACCACGTACTAATACTTGAGAGACAGAGGAGGGATAAAAACTCTACCTACATGTGTGATTTAATTTTTAAATTAACACATAATTACTCATAAGCATTGGCATATCAGTAGAAGTTTTAGGAATACCTACACACACCCATGTTAGTCTTAGGGATAGGGTGAGCCATTAGTCTTATTTCTATTTTGTTGTGAGGATAAAATGGATAGTAAATCTGCCCAAGATATTCTTCTAACATTTGTGCTTTATGTACTCAGTTTGTTGGATATATATATATATATATATATATATATATATATATATATATATATATATATATATATATATATATATATATATATATATATTCCTATCTCCATGACTTGTAATATATTATAAATCAATATACTCCTCATTTGGTGTCAAGTATGAGAAGAATGTGAATAGTCATAGACTACAAATGGTTTTATATATATATATATATATATATATATATATATATATATATATGTATGTATGTATGTTTGTAAGCATAAGAGAGTTCCACCTTTGAAAAGATCAATAGAGATTATTTTGGTTGTGATTACCTATTATATTTCTTGTTTTGTTCCTTGTGTACATTCTCATGTTTAATGTTTAGCTTATTTCTATCTAATTTAATCTAAATGATCTGTGAATGTTAATGAAACATTGGTTGTTCATAATTCCTATCTAATGAAAAATAATCATCTTTGTTATGCTTATGTTTTTCCACCTTGAATATGAATTCTATGAACTATCATGTTCACTAAAGTAAAACTTAGCTATCCTCATGCTTAACATGTTCTGATGCTTTAGGAACCTTTTCTAACAATGGTTTGATGAGAATCAAAACAATCCTTCTGAAGGAAACTATGCTAAAATGGTTATCGGTGTAAAGAGGCATTGAGACATGATTAGCCCAAAAAGTATGTAATTTTTTACAATAAAAATCCAAATGAACTGGTCTTACTACATAAGAAATCATTCAAGAGAATATTTATGGAGAGATTTATGAAATATTTCGGTACTAGATACCATAATTTCTAACTAATTACTTAGCATTATTGGAGTACTATTACTTTAACCCCAAAATTAAATAAACAATCATCTATATGGAAGAAAAGGTAGACCAGTTGCAGAAACTAGAAACTAATTGGACAAGGGTGATAGACTATTAGGTTTCTACCATCATAGATGGATACATCACCATTTTTTTAGTATAAGGATACATAAATTTTGAAGCTTCATAGGACTTGTTTGTTTGAGTAACTAGAGGGAAATATCTATAGTGACTACCTCTCTATGTGAAAATGTTGGTTATGGACAAGGCCATGGTGCCTACTTCAGCCAATATTGAGTAGTCACTTTGGGTATATGGGGGTGTGTGTGACATTATTCTGAATGATGAGTAGATGAGATGATAAATCTTGAAATTGAATTCAACATGGAAACATGGGGGAAGAAGAGTCAAAAGAAAAGTTTGGATTTAGAACATGAACTATGGCAATAGAATAGATGGAATAAATAGAAGAATACCTAGGTAGTTGTGAGTAGAGGTAAGAGTAGTAGTAAAATAGGTGATGAACAAGTAAGAAGAGATGATGATCATGATAAAAGAGAATAAAAATGAAATACAAAGAAAGAATATGATGAATTATATAAAATATAAATAAGTGACAAAGAATGAGATGAAGAAGATATGTTTGAAGAAGAAAGTGAGAATAGTGTAGAAGTAGATCAGTTAGATGATAGATGTAATGTGTAACTACAAGAATGGGTAGTATTAAAAACACATGAATAATTTATTAAAGAAGCATAGAATAGTTTTAGGTTAATCATAGGTTTAATCATTCACTACAAGAGCACACATCCCCACAACCTAGTCTCTTATATTATAGTAGAATTTTTCAGCCAGGCAAACGTGAAGACAATAGTTGGGAAGGTCTATTTATAGAAAAAGTTCATCAATTGGGTACCAAAATTCAAATAAAATCAATTCTAAAGGATTTTAAGGCCATACCTCTTGTTGAAATCAAGAAAATAAAAGAAGTGCAAAAAAACAAAGTGCACACATTTATTCTCCTAGTGTGTAGAGTATTATGAAGGTAGGATTACCTAGAATTTAGCCTCCTCTTATAATAGCTATGTAGCAAATTCCATCAACACCATATTACACAATCAGTCATCTCAGAGTATTCATAAACTTATCAATCTATGATGGGTCTATGGATCCTAAATAATACTTATTAACATGTGAAATAGATGGCAAGCTAAGGCCATTACTGATGAAGCTATCTAAAAGTGTGAGTCAATAGAGACACTATTTGGAAGAGAACTTGAGCTCATATACCATACATAATTCAGTAAGAAAATATACAATAGGCTAAAGAATATCTCATCTTAGATTTCAAGATAAATAATTATATGAGCTAGACTATTTAGGACTTAAAGGAGATAAATCAAAAGTCAGGATAACTAGTTTGCAAATATGACCATAGATTATTTGATGTGATGAATAAGGTATAATTTTCCTTAGTAGACAAAGATAAAGATGTATGGTTCATCTAAGGACTGCACTCCACAATTATAATTGCCACTTTTTAGACTCAGTACATTACAAAAGTAAATGCTAGAGCTGCTGACCTATGAGTATAAAAAATTAAAGACTATGGAGAAGCTCCTATTGCCAATTCGAAGATTGAAAATACATTATAATATTTTATGAATAGAATGGATCAATACCATGAAGTGGCTAAACCTAAATTAAATCTATGGTTTATGGAATGTAGAAAATATGGAAATCACAAGAATTATTATCCTAAGATCAAGATAGAATTTTATGAAATATATCAAGTAGTGGGGCATGCAACAACATAGTACCACCTTATAAAATAGTATGTTAATAACCCACATAATTTGTATTGTAATTTCTATAAGTTGAGCACTCATGATGAAAAGAACACTAGGGATGTGTAGGATTTTAAGGAAGGCATCACTAAAAATGTATTTGTCATCACTGTGTAGTAAATGTCCTTAGTGAAGTAAATTATTATAGGCCCAAAGGTTGATAAAGGTTGTGTGAACCAAATAGGTTCATAATGGATTCCTAGTTTGCCATAATACTAGCCTCAAGGTTTAGTTTGATGTGTAGGCACTATAAAATTGTGCACTTATAGTTTTCAATGACTAAATGCCTTAGAACCACCTAAATACCCCCTAAATCTTATTAAACCTTAACCAACACTTCTTAACCTAACCAAATCACTATTCTCATATTCAAAAATACTATTTGAAATTAGTAATTATAAGTACTATTCACTATCGTTATTCACTATAGGACCTACTATCACTATTCATGATGACATGACATGTGACATGGTAGTGACATGGCATATGACATGGTAAGTGACATGACTTAGAAGTCAGGTCGCTTGATTTAGGACATCATACCCCACTTGAGACCCTTTCCTAAGGTGTTTAATGACCTAATTAAGCATCACAAGCCCCCCCTTTAATATGGTGAATTTCCCCTTAATAGTCCATCATCTAACATATATTTTGCCTTCACACATGAAAGTAACCTTAAAAATGAGACACCCACCTCTTTAGTGCTTTGGGAAAGGCAAAGAGTACCCATTTTTCACTTTTTCACCCAAATTGGAGACGTACCAACCCAAATGGGAATCCCCACCAACCTCATTTTTGACTAATTCATGCACCACATGGAAAATGGTGCCACATTTTGTGTGTCATCTCTTTAAGTGCTTGAATGAAGACAAGTAAGGGTGGTAAAAAGTCTTTGGTCTTATTTGCAGCCATGTGCATGATTCCCATTCAAAATTGGATTCATGTGCAAGGTGGGAGACTCATCAACACAAATGGGAATCCCCACCAACCTCATCTTTGACTCATTCATGCACCACATGGAAAATGGTGCCATACTTCTACTATTCCTCTTTTGGCATGATTCTTCACAACAAATGCTATAAATACCCCACCTCTCCTTCACCCAAGGTTAAGTATGAAGTTAGTATTTATTATTAACACTTTTTTGTATGTCTTTGAAGGAGGTCATTATTTCTGAGGTCATCCACATCTTGGAGTAAAATAATTCAAAACAATGAAGCTCTATCGAAATTTCCATGGATTTCATTCATCACAACATCAACCACATCAAAAAGCCTCAAGTGCTTTCTTAATTAAGTTCATTATCCCGTAGCCAAAGAGGATTTATCACAAATCCTAGATTCAACATGTGCACATTCAACATGTATTCTTCTACACACCCTTTGTAACTAGTTTCTTCTTTTCACACTTAAGAAAAATTAAAAAATAGACAAAAATATTTTGGCACGCCCAGTGGGACCCTTGAGTTTTCTTGGGTTCATTCGTTATTTTAGGAAATTTAATTTCATTATTAAAATGGAATTTATATGTAATTAATTTTTTAAAAATTAAGTATTCCTTTATTTTGAAATGTATGTTTTTGTTTTTTGTTTTAGAAAATTGGAAAATAAAAAAGTAAAAATTTTCATTCTTTTTTTTTGCATTTCTAAAATATAAAAATAGCATTCATCCTAGGATTAGGGTTGAATTTTCATGTTAAATTTAGGTTAATTTTATTTATTTTTGTCTTCATTTAAAATAAATCAAAAAATTTCTTTTGGTTAAAATTAATTGCATCCATTATTTGCTTGTGTTGGTTAGTTCACATAGTTTAATTAATCAAGCACATTAACCATAGCATCACAAGTGTTGTAAAAACCAAACCAATTTTACAAATAAACATAAAACATGCTTTAGATAAGACCCAAATAGGATTTCACCACCTATAATATCACCTTACCCCCTCCTAGGTATCATACTTAGATTTGATCACTAAGGGGATAACCAACTCAGTTCTCTAGCTGAGTATACACCTTGGAAATCATTATATATTGGCTAAGTGACTAGACTGGATGTGGGATCATAAAGTGAGGGGAGTAATCCCTAAATACAAATCCATGTACTAAAATCCAATAAAGACTTTTATTGAGCACCTAAACATAACCTGAAACCAAACATAGACTACCTTGTTTAGGACCTCTTCTACAAATCATATTTATTCTTCACACTTTCTAAGGCATAAGCTAAAATAAATATAATTAAAACTCTAGGATTTAACGTATCTTAGTTTATTATTTGATTCAATTAAAAATTTTCTTTTTCTTACTTTTTATTTGAGGTGTGAGCTTTGTTTTTCTCCATTCTTCACATAGTCTTTAACAGACTACAAATTGAAGAATCAAACCAACCAAGAACCTATTTTCCAATACCTCATTTCCACTACCTTTTTTAATGGATATATTTCCTATTTACTCTCCTATATATCATAACACTTCTATAATCTTGGATAACAATCCTTTTTCCTTAAAGTGGTACCTTACATCACAAGCCACTTATGCTCCCTTCCTTACCAACAATAAACCTAGTCTTGTCTACAACCAACCCAACCCTATCTAAAACCAACCCAGACATGTCTATAACCAACCAAAAACTATTTAAAATCAAATTAACCTTACCTATAACTCATCTAAATCTAACTTCAACCAGCCCACAAACTATCAACCTTCACCCGAACTACCACCTGAGTTTGTTGTAGTGATAACAGACTAGATAGTTAGATTAAAGTCAGAACATAGGCCATCTATTTTCAATATCTATGATCAATAAATCCTCACTTAAAACCAAACAATTTCCTATCATCATCCATTTAATTATTATCATGCCCAACCAACAACCTATCAATATCTATCATCTCAATCACCCCAACCTTGTCAAAGCTTAGGTCATTTCCCCCAACCAGGATATCAACCTCAACCCACCTTGATAACCCAATAAATTTCATCACCATTAACTGATCAAACAACCTATCAACCCAAAAAACTTGTTAACCTATTAAACCAACTAGCCTCTTCAAGCCAACCAAATAACTTACAAATAGTTTCACACCCTAATGTGATAACTGAGACATTGATACACCCTCTTATGACCCTTAGTAAACCTACAATTTAATAAAATATAACAACACCAACCTTAACCAATACACTTATTGAACAAGTATAACCTTTACAAATTTCATTACAAACCATAATTAAGGAAACCAAACAATCTTTTCCACTTCCCCTTTTAGTGAATCAAAGCCAACCAGAATCTTCTCATACTTATGAGGTACACATGATCAATGTTATTATTGATAAACCTATTGCTAATAATTCCACCCCACTCATTTAAGTGGAGGAATCAATTAACATTCCTTTGGATGACTAAACAAAGGAAGCAACCGCATCCTTCCTTTCACTTGACACCATTACACCTTCCTCCCCTACCATAGACTTGCCTACTTTTTCTTTGGAAATCATTCCATTAGAAGAGGTCACCTTATCTAATCCATCCATGGAAGAAACATCTTCTCTAAATTTTGAACATTCCACCAAAAACATAGATGTGGAAACCATTCCCTCTTCTCCACCCAAGGTTTGAAGTTTTGAAATCAATGATCAAGGAACCAAACCTATCTACAGGCCCTTTTCTAGGCTAGTACAAAGCCTAGAGTTTACTTCTCAACCCAATCTCAATATACCCACTTCTTGGCATCATCTTGGCCTCCCCTATAAAAAAATAAGAACCCTTAGCTTCACTTGAATCCACCCTCAAACCTATCACTACCTCAACCCCATCTTTATATACTCTATCCTCCAAAACCATAGGGGAACCATCCAACCCACTTCCATCTAAAATTATTAAATATACTTACACCTCTTTAACCAAACCCATCAAGAATATAGATTCCTACTCTTAACATAGCTCACCAATATTGGAAATTGGACCTAACTCCATCAAGTCCATGAAATAAAAATTAGACTAAACCTATTAAAAGGGTGGAATCTCTTAAACCATCTCGAAATAGACCCATGCCCCCCCCTCTTTTCTTAAATATTCTACTTCCAAACCAACCAAGAAACCCCAACATAACCAATGTATTAAAACCACTATACAACCAACAACTTATAGGGTGAAGCCTACTCCTAAGAAGGCTCCCACTTCGAATCCCAAAAATTCATAACCCTAAATGCATTTACTTGAATCCTATTAAACAATATTACAAATTTTGTTACAAACCTCCTCCTTAACCTTACCACCTCTCAAACATTTCTAACCTATCAAAACTTTTGACCCTTCACATCCTCAACTAAAATGATTTAATGCCAGCTTAGTCTATGCATACCATAGGACACATGGACATGACACAAAGAATTGAAAATATCTCCAAGCACTCATCCATAACTTAGATGAGGATAATATGATATCATATGAACCTCCCTTAACTAATCCATCCCAACCTAACCAACAAACCAAAACTACCCCACCACCCATAACTTCTGTAGTAGAAACCAATTTTAGGAAGGCTCTTAAAAATATAAACCTATCACCTCTAACACCTTTACTTGAATCATATTCAACCATTTTAAAAATATTGTTGAAAACATCCTCCTTAACCTTACCACCTCTCAAACATTTCCAACCTATCAAAACTTTTGACCCTTCATGCCCAAAACTGTCATGGTACAATGGCCACCATGTGTGTTCTTACCATAGGATACTTGCCCATGATATAGATCACTATAATGATCTTGAAAACATTATCCATTAGATTTATGACAAGGATAATATGTTATTAAATGAAACTCCTTTGAGCCCATTAGTAACCCAACCATTAGCCAAACCTACCCAACACTTGCCTATTCCCCCATTCTCACCTAAGAGTGAGGAGGAACTGAAGTAGTAGATAAACCAACACTTCCTTTTATCCACACTATACACAGGGTTACCCACTCTTGGGTCCAGGAAATGGATAAGGGAATGATAAAGTGTCCATTCCATGAACATACACTTCAAACCCTCAACATTATAACTAAACTCAACCATAAACACCTTCACATTGGGATCTTTATGCCACCCATGCAAAGAGTAAATTGGGGGACATTTATTGTGATAAGGCTTTAACCATTTATTAACTTTAACCATACCTTAACCATTAACTAAAATAACACTTGGATTTTTTACCTCAACCTATCAACCAAACCTATCCATCAACCCAACATGAACCAAGTGGTATATCAAATTGGGGGAACCCATTTAGACACCACCTAACCTATTTGGGATTCAAATTCTCCCATCAAACCATTAAACATTACCCTTCTCCAAAAAACCTAACCATCCTTACCTCAAACCTTGGGACTTCAATATTGGAGACCTCATTCTAAAGGAAAACTGACATGTGACTAGCATAGATGAAAGTAAATGAGGTAAGTTTGCTTTCTATTAGCTTAGACCTTACATAATTACCTATAAGTATGGAATAGGAGCTTATCATTTGTCCTCTCTCAAAGGCAAACTAGAACCTGAGCCTCTCAATGCTTTGCATCTATATCTATTTTTATGTTAAGGAAGGGTCAAGCTCACTCTTTTTATCTAACTTAAGCTCATACCTTGATTATGAGATTTTAACCTTCACCCATCATTATTCTCTCCCTTTAAGGATAATTGATTATATCATAGAACCATATGATTAACTATCATAGTCATAGCCTAGTCCTAAATGTGGATACCATATCACTACCCATGGCATGGTTCTCATGGATGCTTTTTTTTTCTCTAACAAGATGGAATCCCATGGTCATTTTCTCTCTAAAAAACATAACTTTTCATATCATTAACCTTTTGTGTTAAAATTTTTCCTTCATAAAGGTAAACCTTTAAACCTAATTAGACTCATCCATGTCTAAAAAAATTACATGTAGAAACAATTTGGATACCAAAATATTACTTAGGTCAATATCTTGAGTATTTCAGACTGCTCCCTCAAAGGATATCTACCCAAAAACAAAATAAAAATTTCCACATATAAGGTAAACTACTACCTTGAACGATAGCTATCAAGAACATTGAACAAAGCCAACAAGCTTAGACCACTCTCTTAAAGGATGGATATATTAAATTTTTTAAAAGTAGAGTAATTTATTGGAATCTTCCCACATCGATCAGCTTCCAATATATCATAAAAAAGCCAACAACCCACTATTACAACAACTTCTAAAGCCTCAATCGACTCTCAAGTAGTATAATAAGTTAGAAGCCACATTCAACTTTCCAATGTAGACTTCCTGCATTGATAAATTTATATCTAGCATACGACATGGACTTGTCTTTTACCATTCTTAGGTCACCTATAGAAAAGATAAAATAATTCACATGAGGTTATCATACATATCACCCATTACCCTTCACACCACCTAGCACCCATCTTCCCTTTAGACTATCTATAAATCAAGGGATTTAGAGCTTACATGACACCCTATGATCAAAAAACCTTTTTTTATCAACTCAAGATTTCTCATGCACAGTGTTTGAAGGGAATATATTCATTAAGATGATCCCACTTTTGGTTTGGTTTTAGTCCTTGTCAAAAATAAAGCATCATTACCTAGTCTTATCTTAATGTGCTTGGTTGATGTTTTCATCATGACTTTTACCATCTAGTGTTACAACAACAATAATCATTATTTTTACATTAAGCAAAATTACATCCATAACCATATTAATCATTACCATAACCATAACATTCATAAGTATCTACATAACCTTAAGCATGATAACATTCAACCAAACATATCCAACATATTTTATATATATTTATAGCAAACTATATAATATTCTATTTAGGGTGCGAGGAGTCACATAGCACATACAAAGTTATCATACTATCCACACTTCACCTAAGGCCCCTACATATATTATTTTCATGCCTAAGCACTATTCTGATTATTTGGTGACTCTATAATTATGTTTAGCTATCTTTCTACTTGATTTCTCCCTAAATTAACATCTGTAACATTCCTTGTCTTAGTGGTTGCTAAAAGGTGTACTCTATTATCCTCTTTCATATTCATCCCCATAGGGAGAGAATTATATTCCACTATGGGTCTCTCACCTTGCTCATCTATCAAAACCATTACATGCCTCTGCTCTGGTTATTCTACTTGCATAGGTACCACTAGTTGTTGCCTTAGTGCACATCCACTTGGATATTGAGGCTTCTTTCCATAAATAGGTCAATGATTATGTTCTCTAACCCTACATCTTGTGTATTGACATTATTTCCTTATTTATCGCTATAGAGGTAAGATTTTAGGCTCAAGATTAGGCTATGGGTGCCTTTCTTCTTATTGTTGATATAGTAGTACTTCCATTATCACCATTACATGTTACAATATCTGGTAGATCCACACATTCAACATATTAATTATTTCGAGTCATGGGAGTTTTTGATTATCTCCACCATTATTCCCATTTTTCACCATCTTCAACCTTGTGTAGTTCTCTGCACTCTTTATAACCTACAAAAACAAATAACTCAATGATAAACATTCATCTTTATCATGATTCTTTAAATTAAATACTTGACCATTCTTCATCACCAACATATTTCTCCATTCTGCCAATGAGGAAGGTCATATGATGTCATTGATTCCATTGAACAATCTTCCCACTTGAAATGGTCATATCTACTTGTCTTTTATGTAGACATGTACCCCTCATTCCACCTAGCCATTTTGATAAAGTTATCATGCACCGTCATGATTTCCCTTTGTCACCCTTGTCATCTAATCTACATCTAATGTCTTTGATTGTTTTGAATCTTGTGGTCCTTATGGGCATGATCATTATCACCTTTACCTCAATTGATGTAAATTGGCTTCTATCCATGTGCTGCTATAATGGTCATGCCTCTAAAACTACTACTATTATTAATAATGGTAGCTTCTAAATCCTTGTCACTATAGAGAATCTTCTATCAAAGGAAGGCTGACATGAATTCACAATAATACATTGACCTTCCTATCCCCTCTACCCTCCTATTACTACTAACACATTTCCATAGGATCTGGGCATCAGATCCCAATCATTGGTAGTACCTACTTGAACATGGTAGTCTTTTATTTTATGCGAACTAAAAGTTCATCCATAGTTAGGAAATGATCACCTTATCCAACTATGTAACCAATCTCTTGGGCTACACAACTTCTTATTGGTTAGGCTCAACCTAGAAAAACCCCAAGTCATCAATTCCAAGGAACTAGGATAGAGGATGCGGACATGGCCACCTTTCATATAGCCTACCCATGTAGTTATTGGGTCAGGCACAATCCATCATCTATCATTCACCACCCTACCAAATTTATACCTTGTATAATGTAATTGACTGTAAAAAAAAATATTTGTATGTCATCACTTCACTACTTCCCTTAAAACTTGGCTCATATAAATGATGACATTTTGCCAACATGACTATGTAGATCCTAATAGACACCCACCTCCTAAAACTTGGCTCATAGTGATACCTACTAGCACTATGCTTATACCTTCACATAATTTTAGAAGGTGTAACCTCGTTACAATGGAACCTCTTTGGATTAGTTCCATTGAAGTTCATTTCTAGTGCTTAGCATTATGTTCCCTTCTTATTTATCCTACCTTACCCATCTATGTCTCTCATCCTACTAAATGTGGGATCATTATGGTAACTATTCACCAATCTAAACCATACTCTTTCACCATCACCTTCACTAAAACCTAAAACCACTATTTTATAAAACCTTCTTCATCATACCAAACCAACCCATGTGGTCCATAAAATTGGGGTAGCCAATTTGAACACCACTCACTTGAACCTTGTTGAACTACATTAGCCTTATGTCCATAGACTACGTAGGCACTGTTTCACTTCTAAGAGTAGTTTAGCCACTAACCACTAATTCCCATCCCATTTTTATTCTCACTCATTTCCATTTATAATAGCACCCTCTTTCTTAGGGCATCCTACATCAAGGAAGCTTTGAATTCTTTCTTGAGCATACTTATGATTTAACACCTCTAATGTTTCCTCTTAGTTTTTCCGTAATTATTAGGATAACTACATTGGATTGAGGTCTTTTTTGACTATGTACATAGCACTCAGTTAGTGAGGTCAGCTTGACCACATCCTTTATTCTTTTTCCCTCCTAAAATATCTTCCTCCACTTCTCTACCTATCCCCTCACCACCTCCCTCCCTTCAACTTGTCAATCTATTTTAACATAAAGGTTGATAGCCTTCCTCATTGGGCCCTTTTATCTACCATAAAATCATTAACTACTCTCCCTTGATATCCTCCTCATCACCTTTCCTTGTGCATACTTTGCATCTGACTCCCTCATCCACTTTTCATGGTTTTAGTCCATCTCTCCACTTATTACCATTGGTAAATTTTCACTCCCAAGTTTTCATCTTTCAAATTTAGCCAAGTATAATATTCAAAAAAATTATTCGAAAGGAGTATTTCTCATTGAACTATAACAAAAAATACCAAGTGTTATTTCATTCAGAGACTTTTATTTTGTTTTTTTTGGCCAAGTGTTATTTCCTTCAGAAGTTTTGTTTCAAGTTTTTTATTCAAAATATTGGGAATTATTTCAGACATTTTGTCAAAACAATTTTCTCAAAAGGGCACTTAGGGAAACTAATACTTCTCATCTTTTCTAGAAGGGGTCATTTACAAATTTTCTGAAGGTCCATTTTAAAAAAGATGAATGGGTCATTTGTAACTTTTTTGAAGGACACCTCCATCTTTTTGACAAGGTCATCTTAAACTTTTTCAAAGGGACATTTTTAGAAATCTAAAAGGTACTTTACAAAAAGTTCAAATGAATTTTAAAGCAAGGTGCCCTATTTAAAAGTCTAAAGGATTGTTTTTATTTTAGGAAGTAAACTAGATAGAAAAGCCAAAAAGTACATTTCAAAAAAATTGAAGGATATTTTCCTTTTGAAAGGGTCATTTTCAAAAAGACTGAAGGGATCATCTTCAAATTTTTGAAGGGACATTTCCAAGTGCTAGAGGGTCATTTATATATTGTTGAAGGACCATTTTTTTTACTCAAAGGGAAAAAATACAAAAGTTTAAAGGGCCAAATAGAAATTGTGAAGGAATTCTTTTAGAAAAAATGTTTGAGGAATTATTTTGGAAAACATGTCTGCATCAAAAGGAGGTCAAATCCCAGTTATTTCAGACATTTTGTCCAACACAAAGGAAAAAAAGGATTGAAATATTATTTAAGAAAATTATCTACAAGAATTTTCAAGAGAAAGCTCAAATGGATTATTTTGGGAAAAGTGTTGAGACAAAATTTTGAAGAAGAAATGTGTCGAAACAAAGTGACCACATGAAAAGTGTCTGAGGAATGAATTCTTTTGGAAAGATTGTCTGAGGGAAATAAAAGCCTAAAGGAAACAAATGTCCAAAAGAAATACTTGAGGAGTGATGGCCCCACAAATGTCAATTTCAAACTATGAAAACTAGCCATTGGAGTCAAAAAGACTTGGTGGGAACATGAGATTAAACATGGAGGTAATAGATGGTTGAATCCCAATCATCTAATGTAGATAATAAAGTAAGCAAAATGGATAAGTTGATGGTTCAAGTCATTACTAGTAGTTGACCAAATCAAAGAGCTTCAATGAAATAAGAAAACATATGTGTCTAAAGGATGGATGGTATTTATGAAAATCATTTTCTAACTATCGCCATAAGTCCCTTTTCCCTTAACAATGTTATGTTTCAGCTCTTCTATTTTTAGTTTCAAACACTCAAAGAAGATTTTTGATAAAAACCATTTCCTGTGTCAATTACAAAGGTATTTTACCATTATTATGATTAGTTTAAAATAATTGGATCTCCTAACATGATATAGCTCACCCCATCCCTCTCTCTCTCATGTATTTATAACTTATCTTCATGTTGGAGACACATGTCCTTGTGCCTCTTCAACTTCTCTTATCTCTCTCTTCCTCAAAGTTCTATAAATTGAGTTATTTTTATCTATTAAAAGGGACCACATTTTTGGTATGGTAAGGCCCTACTAAAATGACATTACACTTTGTTTTTCAAAATTGAATATAAGTCCAATTATAAGGTGTAGACATTTTGTCTAAGTGTGTGAATGATGTATAGTGGAGCTAAGTGATAGTATCATCCTTACTCCCTTTATCCTTCATGTTTAAGCAAGGGTTCTAATGTTAATAGGTCACATGAAGTGTATTGAATGTACTAATCTCTCTTTAAAGTATGTAATTGTATATATGGTGTGTAATCTGCCCCTAGGTGAAGTGTCTTATTGATTGTCCTAAGCATGTTACCTTCACATTAGAACACTATGTTAGGATATTTCAATGCATGGAATTGATATTGGAAATCATTTTTGCTTAGTATAAGTATGATAGTATATGGGATATATTCTTGGTGGATCAACTCTCTAGCATAGTTTTCATTTTATGAAAATTATTGACTCTTTTCATGAACAAGCATTAAGATAGGTGATAGATACTTAGAAAATAATTTAGGGAGATATCCCTTTCAATCCTAGAGATTCGTCTCTCTTACAAGTTTCCATAAACTTTAGAGATGATTATATGTTGCATCAAATTGAAGGATATTCATAGAGAGCCCTAAGGTGCACAATTTGATGACAATTATTACCAACCTTGTCCTTTTTTCCCTTTAACTTCTTTCACCATCCTCATCATCTCCCCTCACCCTTGGATATGTTTCATACCCTCTTTATCACTCTTTTTTCCTCACCAATCCCACATCATACTATGCATCTTGGAAGCTTTTTTTTATTTTTTTACTACATTTTTTATTTATGTGTACCGCCATTCTCTATCATTTTCCACTCTTCCCACCATACCCATTTTATATTCTTCTTGTTTGATTTTTTTCATCCTTTGTTCTTATTTTTTCCTCCACAACTAGTTTCTACCTAGGTATTTATCATTTGAGAAGCCTTCCATAATTTCCCTTTTCTTCTTATTAGTTCTTGCATTTTGAATTTCACATTACCCTTTTCCTTCTTTCCATCTCAATGCTCACATGTCTTTTTCATCTGTGTGAGTATCCATATTTTATATACCTGCTTCCATTCTTCCCTTTTCTTCTTATCATCCCTGATCTTCATCCCTTATTTTCATCCCATTCCCTTTCATTATTTCTTCACCACCTAACCACTTTTCACCTTGACAATATCTTCTAACCACCACTTTAGCTTGTGAATCTCTTCTAACAAGATGATTGACTCCTACCTTATCTCTTCACCTTCATACCAACCCATCCTTTGCTTCCCCTTGTTTTTCTTAACTGCTTTCCCATTTTCCATCCCATTCTCATCTCCAAAACCACCATCTCTTTTGCTTCATTACCTATCATCATCCATGCTTACTTGTTCAAGATACCACCTTCTTTTTCACTCTCTTTTAATCCGTTTTATGTCCTCATTTCACTCCTTTTTCCTCATGTTTCCTTTCTTCCATTTATCGCCTTGTTTTTCATTTTCATCACCAAATTATTTTCTCCTTGGTCTATTTTTAGACTTATTTTCAAACCCTTCATGGCCTCATATATTTCCCATCCTCCCCTTATCCTTCATGATTGTTACACCTATCTCCCCATATTTTTCAATTATCCAATTTATCATTATTTAATGCATCCCTTACCACCCCAATCTTCTACCTCTTATTTTTCTTCTCTTTTCTCTATTTCATTTCAATTTTTTCATCTCCCTTGATGGCATTCCTTGTTCTTCCCAACCTTCTTTTTTTCCCTCTTATATATTCATGCATGGCTCCTTCTATCCTTCTCCACCTTAGTCTTTATTTGTGACCTCATTGTTTTCTCTACCTATCTCTTCATCCCTCTCCTATTACACCTTCACTTCATCCCTTATTGGAACTCCCTTATTTTCTCCCATTCAACCTATAGCTCCAAAAAGTGTAGTCACCCATTGTACCACTTATACTACTTCCTCATGTCCTCCATGCCCTCGCTTAAATACATGAAATTTAGTTAGGGTTGTTACTTCCATTACATCCCTTTCTTCCTTTAATGCCTTTGCATGTTGATCTTGGATCATTTTTTTGTTCCTCTCTAGATACTCCCTCCACCCTACCTATCACCTTTTTCCATTTTTAACCCTTTTCCCATGTTTCTCTTATATGATCACAACATCTAGCATGATATGGCCTCGAAGGTCTTCCATTCAAATTTGGTTTACTGTGAGATATATATTGATCTTATAGTACTATAATACAATTGGTTGGGCCTACAGGCTCATACAACCAACCAGCAAGCATGAGCCCCACTAAGCCATCAAGATGAAGATTCCTTTCCCACCCCGTCTGATCTTACCTATTTGAAACCCCTTTTACCCTAACATTTGGAGATGATAGAATAAAAAATAATACCACATTCAACTAGATGATTTAGGGTAACCACATGTGGATGATAGCCATACCCTCTCATGCGACCTCCCTCCTAACCCATAATTTCCATTGATTCTCCCTACCTATCCTACATCTTCCTATACACTGTAATTACCCTACTCTTTTATCATAGTCCACCTAGTCATCTCTTATAGAAGTCACCTCTTCCACCATACTATTTTTTCCTTGGACCACTTTGTCCCACCTTCCTTTTCAATTCTCCAATCTATCTATCTTCATACATTCTTCTTCTATTTTCCCTCTCAGTTTTCCATTTCTACCATATATTTTCCTTCTAGTCCCTCATTTAATTAATATTATTATTATTCACCTCACTCCATATTACAAAACCCCTTAAAGTCTTTCTATAAATTCCCTCAAAACATAATTCTTACTTATTTTGGAGTCCTAATGACTCAAGGGTCAAGGGTTCAAATCTTCACCACTTCTCATTTACCCACTCTACTACTTTTCTTCCCGAAATCATTGAATAATACCCTTTCATATCCTATTAAGGACATTGTTGTGGAGTGTGCATAATGTTAACTTATCTGGATGGTGATGAAAGAACCCATCAGGTATCTATGGTAATTCAAGTAGTGCCAAATTTTATAAATCCTAGTAAAGCATATTTCTCATTTTTTAAAAAATGGTAGCACAAATTTCATGCTTGAACTTACTTATCCATGGCTACAAATTCCTTTTACATAGTTTAAGTAATCATCTAATTGAATCCTAAGTAATCTCATCAACCATTTCTACCAAAATAATAAAAAAAACTATTTGATACCCATATTTTCCACCTTATAGAGCTTCCTTTTCTCCAACATCCTTTAATTGGACCTAACTACATGCTATCAAATTGGGGTAACCAAGTTAACCAACACTTCCCACCTTAGAATAACTACATTAGGATTGAAGTTCATTTTTAAAATTATGTACATGGAACTATGTAGGTAGTATCCACTTTCTTAGGGTGTCTGGAGTTCACTCAGCCACCCCATTCCAACCAACCAACCCACTTTCCCACATCTACCTTGACGTTGGCCCTTTTTGACACCCTCTTTAAATGTTTTGTAATGACTTTGCATAATCCTTTGACCACATTGACCCATTTTACCAATGTTGACCATTTAAAGATTTCACTACCTCATGAACAACTCAACCACTTGTGTTTTTTAGTAGGATAAATTCCTCACCTAGATACTTACAAATGACATGGACCTTGTCTAGATGGCTTGACGGAAATGACCTGATCAACTATGACCAACATTGTGGACTAGTTACCCTCTGTTATCTTTTTATAACCTAACCTTAATTTATCAACATTGGTAGCTTTAGTCTCTACTTAATCTTGCCTATTTCACTTAGTCATATTTTGTGCACCCATTGGGATTTCACATACCCAACTACCTTGTGGCACCACCTAGTGCCTCCCTACCAACTACTTATCAAATCTACACCTGATTCAACCTTTCCTTATCAACTCTTAGTTTGAGGGAGAATACCTCCTCCCATACTTAGGGCACCTTGACCTTTAACTAAGTGATTCATTTTTATTTTGTAGCTTGAAAATTCAAATATGCATACCAAAAATAGGCAAAATGTAGACACTAGAAAACTACACACTTACAATTTTCAATGACTAAATACCTCAAGACCCCCTAAAGACCCCCTAAACCTTCTTAACCTAACCAAATAACTATTCTATTATTCAAGAATACTATTTAAAAGTACTATTCAAAAGTATTATTCACTATCACTATTCACTATGGGACCCACTATCACTATTCATGATGAAATGGCATGTGACATGGTAAGTGACATGGCAAGTGATATGGCATGTGACATGGCAAGTTACATGGATTAAAAGTGAGGTGGATTGATGTAGGACATTGTACCCCACCTTGGATCCTTTCCTAAGGTGTGTAATGACATCATTAATCATCACAAGGCCCCCCTTGAAATATGGCAAATTTATCCTTAATAGACCATCATTCAATACATATTTTTCCTTCAAACATGAAAGTAGCTTTCAAAATGAGATACCTACCTCTTTATTGATTTGGGAAAGATATTGAGCCCCCATTTTTGACTTTTTAACCCAAATGGGAGACTCACCAACCCAAATATGAATCCCCACCAACCACATTTTTGACTAATTCATGCACCACATAGAAAATGGTGCCACATTTTGTGTGCCATATCTTTAAGTGCTTCAATGAAGACAAGTGAGGGTGGTGAAAAGTTTTTGGTCTCATTTAAACCCATGTGCATGATTCCCATTCAAAATTACATTCATGTGCAATGTGGGAGACTCACCAACCCAAATGAGAATCCTCACCAACCTCATATTTGACTCATTCATGCACCACATGGAAAATGGCACCATACATCTAGTATTCTTTTTCTGTCATTATTCTTCACAAAAAATGTTATAAATACCCTCACTCTCCTTAACCCAAGGTTAAGTTGGAAGTTAGTATTTTTTGTTAACATCTTGTTGTAGGTATTTGAAGGAGGTCATCATTTTGGAGGTCATCTACATCTTGGAGGAAAATAATTCAAAGCAATGAAGCTCTACCAAAATTGCCACATATTCCCTTCATCGCATCATCAATAACATCAACCAAATCAATAAACCTCAAGTGCTTTCTTATTATAAGTCATTCTCCCCTAGCCAAAGAGGATTTCTCACAAAGTCTAGATTTAACACATATACATTTAATAGATATTCTTATACACACCCTTCTTAACTAGTTTCTTCTTTTCACACTTATAAAAAAGAAAAAATTAGATAGAAATAGGTTGAACCTTTCATTCATAGAGTTGGATACCACCATATTTGTAATACCACTATGCATCACCCTAGAGCTCAGCCATGACACTACAATGGCAAATGAGTTAGACCCCACTAGTTACACAAAAACAATTCAAAATTAGAGATAATGCCCAATAACATCAACATTAGAACATTACACAACAAAAATAGGGGTATAGAAGAGGATAACAATCCAATAAAGGAGGAACTAGGAGCAGATATAAATGAGGTTACCAGGTGGTAGAGGAAATAACTATCAATAGCCTCATTTGCAATGTTACTTATGTGGAGAGTATAATCATGTACACCAAAATTCCCTATTAAATCCTCAATGATAGTATTACTATGCATACTAAAAATATATATGACCAACATGACACATAATATTGTCTTATCTTGGAGAATGAAAGAAAGGATAAGGTTATCTGGAATGTGAATATAGTAAGTGTGTAACCTAAAGAGGATGTTTTCCTAAATATTGTTACATGATAAAAACACACAAAAAAAGTTTTTCCTCCATTTGAAATACCTCAAGATTAGGGAATTCAAAAATTTAAACAAGACATATACCTAGACACAACTATAGAGAAGGGGATCATGTATAAAGATATGTAGATGTTAAAAAACATACAACATCAAGACAATATTGAGGAACATGGTACAATAATATATGCTCAAATTTATGGATAGATGATTCACATTATGCACCAAGATGGATTCATCACTGCACTAAAAAATATTTTAAAACTTTTAATCATAGTGCACAATGCAGACATCTTATAGAATATCACAAAATTTCTACATAATCTACTGAAGTGTGCACATCATGGACAAAAAAATATATAAAAGCTTGTCTAATATGTCAAGACAAATAAGCCTTAGGATATATATGCATCAATCAACATTGAGGTTGTAGGTTATGATATTCTAAATGATGTCTTTGATTTTAGAATCATAAGCAACATGATTCCTAGGACTATATGGGAGGCTATTAGATGACCCATTCTAAGATACATCCTAGTAACTTTGAGCTTAACTAACCATGGAATAATTGACCCTATTGGTAGATTAGAAGTTGTTCAAATAAAAATTTTGGAACTAACCTTGTGAGGTGAATTTGAAGCCATCCACATGAAGATAGTAATAACATATTACCCTATGTTGATTGGTAAAAAACAGGAGTATGATAGTTAGATGATTATCAACATGATATAAAATCAATTAGAATCACACTAGGTAAACTTTAAATAAAATACAAAAGCTTTATGAAAAATCAAGTGGAAATTATTATATGAGCATACTAAACCTTGGGTATAATCATTAATCACTCAACAACTGAGGACATCTAAACACTAGAGGCCCAAACCAGTTGTTACTTAGTTGTTTGCAACCTAATTTTTCATAGAAGATTGAACGTTTATGTTTAAAAAATCCCCTACTTAGTTATATGTTGACTTCCTCTATGAAGAAGATGATCCTATGGAGGATTTTGCCTTGGAAAATAGATTCATCTATCAGTGGAGACTCAGACACACACCTACTCAATTGGGCTCAAGGTGATCATGAACTCTGTTCTATGAGAATGGTATTTGCATATGAAAGATAACTTCTTGTATATTATACATCTAAGAATATAAATGAGTTCATTATACACTTACAACTTCATGTACCTAATATTAGCTAGCAGGTCAATGTACTAAATTATGCTCAATTGTAGCTACATGGTGGGTAATTCATAGAAATGATAAACTCAAGTGAGATGATGCATGGGATATCATGATTATAAAGTTACATCAAACATAAATCATCAAAAACAATTAGATTTTATTATAAGAATGTGAGTGTCCTAAAATTCACATTTATAAATGTGTTAAAGTTTAGACTGAGGAACATGTGGCACCAAAGTACTGGGTTCACAACTTCCATTATACACTTGTTCCTTTACCATCAACATATTATATGCATCAAGATCACATGAGGGAGACAAAACATTAGGTGAAAGTATAACATGATTTCATATATATGTTTATTTTTGAAGATGAAAACCCTCATGTTCACAATACACTACAAAAAATCAAATAGTTATTACATCATGGGTATACAAAAGACTTAAGCAACATGATGAAATACATATCATAGAAGAATGCATCTTTTGATCTCAATTTGGAATTATAATTATATAAATATGTTAATAAATAATAATAATCTCTTATGTATCCATGCCATTGAATACAAGATGAAGAAGAGGACATCAAGGATTTTAATTCTAAGGGTGATCTAGATTTGATTGATTTATTTGAACTTGAATGGCCAATAGATCCAATAAAAGACCTTGATGTAGAACCTAATGAAGAAGAAAAACTACACAACATATAAATTCTAGAGTAGTAAGGGTAATGAATGATACAAGAATTTGTTGATGAAGAAAAATGCAAGATTTACTATCAACCCATCAAAATGCATGTAGCTAACATCAAAACTGAGGAGGTTCCAAAATTGGTGAATATAGGTCACTATTGTATAGAAGCTAAAGTTTATAAAGTTATGAAACTCCTAAAAGATTATCAAGATGTTTTTCACACTAAATTCTCAGAGGTCTAAGGAGTTAATCCATCTTTAGGTGAGATGCATATCAAACTAAAGGAGTGTGTACGACCTATAAAGAAATGGCCATATAAGTTAAATCCAAACATGAAGCTGAAAGTAAAGGTTAAAATTGTTAGAATATAGGATGAAATAATAATATATTATGTAGACAAGGCAAATTAGGTTAGCCCCATGGTAGTGCAACACAATAAAATAGAGGAGATTCAAGTATGTGGGGATTATCAAATTCTAAATAATGCATGTATAAATGACCCATTCCCAATTCCCTTCATAGATAAAGTTCTAGAATCTATCTTAATCCATTAAGTCTAATATTTTAGGATGGTTTGAGTGTAAATAATATAATACCCATCACCAAAAAAGATAGATCCGAAATGACTTTTACCATAGAATGGAGATCTTTTGCACACAAGGTCATACCTTTTGGCCTTAAAAACATACCTATAGTTTTCTCTCCTATATTAGTGGTTAGATTCAAGGATATCATTCATGACTTCATAGAATTATATCTTGATGATTGGGTAGTATTTTCCTTGTTTAAATAAAATTCATCTAAGTTGTGCTTAATGTTAGAATGATGTCAAGCTCTATGTATTGATTTGAATTTAAATAAATGTCTCTTATTCATACCTTTTGGCATCTTGTTGGGACATGTAGTATGAAGTGAAGGTATTTAGGTTAGCTATGCCAAAATTGTAGTCATTTTGGAGTATTCCTCCACCAGTTGGATCTATAGAAGTGTGACCTTTTTTGGGTCATACAGGGTAATATCACAAGTTTATAAAAGGATACTCATCTCCATTGGAATATTTATAGTATAAAAGTGTGAAGTTTATCTAGACTTCAAAATGCCAAGAAACCTTCATCAAGCTAAATTCTAGATTGGTTACTATGCCCATCATAATCTTTATAGACTAGAGCAAGCCCTTTCATATGTACATTGATGCTATGGGTATCATAGTTAGTGTTGTGCTTGTGCATCTAATATATGGTAGACTCGACCATCCTATTCATTTTTCAAGTCAAAAAATCTTTGATGTAGATAAGAACTACATAACAAATAAATGAGAAGCACTCACTATCATTTTTTCATTATATGAATTTTGACACTATCTTCTCATGACACCATTTAAAGTCTTCACCAATCATCAATCTCTGAGATACGTTGTCAACAAGTCAATACTAGGAGGGTGCATCTCTAGGTGATTGATGTTATTTTAGGAGTTTCAATTTTGGATTAATGTCAAGCTAGGAAGAGAGAATGTGGGGCCGGATCATCTTAGCCACATTCATAATGGTAAAAAACCAAAAAAATTATAGGAAGACTCTCCTGATGCTCATCCATTTTTCCTATCTATAATTCTTGAAAATTTTGAATCAATTGTCAACTTCCTTGAACAAGGATTATTCCTTTTGTACTATTAAGAGAAGGATAAGAAGCAATTTATCACTTGAGCTTTACCATAGACCATCACCAATGGGATTTTGTGTCATATGGGTAAGGATGAATTACTATGAAAGGTTGTTATGGAACATGAATGACCTCAACTTCTATGGGAGGCACACCAAGGAGTAGTAGGACATTTTACTAGAGAAGTTACTACCAAGAAGTTGTTATAAAATGGGTTATGGTGGCCAAATATCTTTCAAGATAAATATAGAGTAGTACATCACTATGATGTCTACCAACATATGGGTAAACCACTACAAAAATATGAAATGCCTTTCTAGCCTCTATTAGCTGAGAAACCTTTGGAATAATGGAGAATTGACTTTATCAGATGTATCAATCCACTAAGTAAATGTAGGAAAGGTATATTATTACTATTGCTAACTATTTTACCGAGTGGTTGAAGCTACTATAACACCTAGTTCTAGTATGAAGGATGCAACAAAATTTCTCTATGAAAACATCATTAAAAGGTTCACCTTCCATATCAAACTCATCAATGATCAAGGAACACACTTATTGAACAACACCATTAAGGTTCTTACTGAGGAATTTATGATTTCTCATCATAAAATCATGACATAGAATCCAAAATCAAATGGCTAGGTTGAAGCTTCCATAAAATTCGTGGGTAAAACGCTGATAAAGATCTATAATGTCAAGAGGGATGACTAAGAAGATCAATTTTTTTCAATTTTTTTAGAATATAGCACACACTCTAAGAGATCTACCAGATTTACTCCATTATAGGTGTATGGACTTGCAGTAGTTATGCGAATGGAATACTTAGTACCTAATCTATGCATTTCCATGGTCATGAGACTATGGGATCATGAGTCTCTCACCAATAAACTTCTTGAATTGAATAGGATAGATGAGTATAGATGAAGAGCATAGTGGATGCAAGAAGTTCACAAATAGAGCTAGAAAGCATGGCATGATAAGAATTTACATCATAATAAATTCCATAAGGATCAACCAATATTAATATATGACTATCATTTGAAAACATTTATAAGCAATTTATAGATTCGATGGAAAGGGATTTATATTATGCATAAACTAACACAATAAGGAACCATGGTTTTAAGAGATCTTCAAGGAACCATTTTACCATGGTAGGTAAATGGATATAGGCTTAACTACTACTAATAATAGTTGAATTGATCTCATTCTACTAAGTTAGTGGGTGCTAAGTACTACCAAGTAGGTTAGGAATTTTTAATTTTACATGTTTTTGTGTGTTTATTTTTTTATATGTGTGTGTTTATAGAGATCTCTTCGTAACTAGTCAAGAACCAAGATATCAACATAGTGTGTGCTAGTCTACGTAGGATAATCCATGTGTGCCATCATGGATGTCAATAGGAGTTAATGAAAGACATTTAGTCCATAAAAGGTATGGAAAAGTCACATCAATAAAATAGCCATTGTATAATGGTCATCCACCAAAACTAAATACCAGATCTAAGGGTTGATTGACTTGATCTTCAATAAATTAGTAGCCCATCAACATCATCCATTTGTACCCCCATACAGACACCAAAGAGCATAACAAAATAACTCCACACATGTGTTAATGACTAAATATCTTAATTTCTAGATAGGATAAAAATTTTCCACATCCATCATTATATTCATGATGAGTGGATAGCAAAGTGTGTCATTTACACAAAATCCAATAGATGAAAATTCTATAAAGGCCACATTTGAGAATTAGTTTGGAATTTAGTTATTTAACATATTTTTGTGACCTATAAATTCAAAGATATGAGCTATTTTTTTTGTAGAAAGAGCCTATAGAGTTATAAATTTAATTACTTAGTAAATATGGATACATAATGACTCATTAGGGGTTTGATAAATGCACAAAAAGAAGAAATGGGCATCAACATGGATCTTAGGTAGACAAATTTTAATGATCCAAATCCATTTAACTTCCTTCAACAAGAAGAATAAAATTTATTTAATTTTTACCCTATTGATGTTGCACAACCACTCATTCTCACATCCCCTCACTAATTCCATAACACAGATGTTGAGTTCATCCTATAATGCCTACCTTTGGTGACCTGGGGAATATTATACAATTTTTTTTCAATTGATACAATGATGGAAATAAATACCTTGGCCTAGACATTACCATTATCGTAAACATAGAAGTTATGGCCTAAGATCTGGGCATGCCTATGCAAAGAGACTCTTTGTAACCATATAAGATGAGAATTCCCCCATCTTGTAAGGGGTCAAAGATTTATATTTTTAGATTAACATAGGGATTCCAATTGATGAAATTATATATGAGCTAGTTTACATCCTCATTGAGTACATCATAAGAAGGTTCTAGCAGATGACCAAGTCTATGAAATAAATACCAAAAGGAGTCGTGGACATTGCCCATAGTATGATGCATAGGAATGAATAATTCAATTGGTCAAAGTATTACATCCAAAAGCTAATCGCCAAAATTTTTAAGTGTCCCAACTCCTCAAAGTAGATATTTCAATACCATTTCCTCATATTCCTACTCTGATTTATGTAATGGAAATCCCTAAAGGGAGAAATATACCCCAACATATATTATTGGCCAAAGTAGTAGTTCCCAATCTCAATTATACATAGGGGTGTGGAGCCCTAGAATATGATGTAAAATTTAAATCACGGTGGGAGGAGTGTTTGGAACACATTACTACACATCCCTAGGTGCCACTAGATGTCATGCAATTTTTGGGATAACACACAACTATCACTTTTTTATCAAAGGGTGTATATATAAACTTTCACAAGTTTCCATGATCGCCCTTAGAACTACTCAATTTTTTTTCACCATGGACATAGTGAAGTCATAAGTCACTATATAGAAATATTTTGAATCTAGGTATGCAAATCCATTATGGGTCATACCACCTGGCGCATCTATCCCTATCATATAATAACCTAAAGAAGCCACTAATTCTTAGTAGCAAAAGGGGAAGTGAAAGATTTCTATAGATCATAAATTAGTGTACCCTTATTTGAAGTGAAATAAATGAAGCAAAACAACATGGTTTGATAATATGAAGGAGTCACAAATTACCAACTCATGTGACCTTACATAAATTAGAAAATATGAGTAGGAAGTCTAGTAGGTCATGATTATGACATGGCTGGATATTTCTATGATAAGGAGGATAAGAATAAATTATTATTTTATAATTTTGTGGATATGGTTCAAGTGTAAAAGTAGGTTTCAATAGAATTGTGGGTGGACCTTACATCTTGCCTACCATCCATTGTTTTTAATATTATAAGGGAAGAAGTTGAGTAGTTACATTGGAAGATCAACTTTTTCTAGCAAAAACCTATTCCTACATTTAAATCTAAGGATATAATTTCACCTCTTCTAGATATCCCACTATAATCACTTTTACATAGACCCCAAACAAGGTAGGAGGCTAGGGACTCCCCTACACTTGAAAAGTGCACCTTTGGATAACCAACCATTATGTAGGAAGCACAACATGCCCATTCCTCTAATTCACCACCACCTAAATATAGATTGGTCACTCTCAGATAGAAGAAGGAATAGGTCTCCAAATCAAAAATTTTACCAAGTGACTTACCACCATCATTACAGGCCCATGAGGTCGAAGAGATTTCACTTGAGTAACCCATCAAAGAAAAATAATAAGCCTCTAGGGAAGAAGTAGTTTGCATAGTAGAATGACCAGTAAAAAAGGAAGAGAAGAAATATAAAAAAGAATCAACTCAACAATAGTATGCAACTCAAAAAAATTAATAATTTAAGGCTACACAAAAGGATAAACATGTAGAGGATGATAAATAAAAGGCCATGGATGTGGCCAAGAAGGTCCAAGAAGCTAATGATGTATCCTAGAAATTATAATAGTAATAATCAAGGAGATAAAAATAATTTGAGATTACTACCAAGGCTAAGGTATAGGAAGAAGAGAAATTAAAAAAGGATGTAATAGCCAAAGCACAATAGTCTATGGAATCTAGAAAGCATGCATAATAACAAGTAGAAGAAGTTATGAATAAAAAGAAGGGAGAAAGAGATGAATACCTGGACCAATAATAAGTAAAAGCACAAGTGTATGCCTAGGTTACATAATAACAAGCCAAATTTATGGCTCTTACAGAATAGAAGAGGAAAAAATAATAAGAACATGCATAGAACTTTAAGGACAAGGAGGAACAAGCAAAGTTAAACACTATGTAGGAAGAGATGAAAAATAAAAAAGATGATAAGGAGGAAGAAAAATGAAAGTAGGTGAAATATGTTACACAAAAAATCTAGCTAGTAGTAAAGGCCACAACAAAGTAGCAATAAGAACCATAGTAGTCATAAGTAGAATTAGAGCAACCGACAAAATAAGAAGCGTTAGCTATAGCTTAAATAATTCCTCATATCTTAGAGTTACCATTGGAAGGAGTTTGGATCTAGGATATCCCAATAGTTATTACTCGATGTAATAATTTTTCACTCTCGCTTGCAACAATGCCACATCTAGATCCTTTAGGACCTATGAATACATTGGCCACACTCCCTCTCAAGCAGGAAACTTCCCTAAACATGTCTAGGCTCCTATTAAAGAAATAATTGAAGGGCACATCCACTTTTTAAGAATCAATTATGAAAAAATCCACCTCCTTGGAGCTAGATATGATTCAATCTAAGGTGGATAATATGGAGTTGAAGGCTTGACTTCATGTAGCTATGAAAATGATCTAGGACACCAACCTAGATTTAGTCACTTGAACAATCAGGGACCAAGTCATGTCTGATCAATTCATACTCAAGACTTTAGTCTCTGAGTTGAAGAAAGATTGGTGCATAGCTCAAAAAATTTATGCATTCAAAACATTGGGGCATGACATGAATATTAAGGTAACTACCCTCATCACCTTATTAGAGGAGTATGAGGGCATGTTAGACATTACTGCATTACAAGCATAGTGGTTCACATGCACTTTATTAGATTGGAAGTAACAATTAGATACTTCTTTACCCAATTATAATTTATACTTCACCACAACCAAAACCTCAAAAATAACCATGGGTAGACACACCACTTCCACAAAAAATAATGATAGAGCTCTCAAATACTTGATTAATGCTAGATACAACATGTGTGATAAAATCCTCAATTGGTAAAGTGAGCTTCTACCCAGTTCATTTATAGGTCTCTAGGCCCAATACCATGTAGGAAAACTAAAGAAGCTAAGTGATGAGATATAGATGAGGTTTAAAACACTAAGGTATCAATGAGCATAACTGATGACTCAGACCTGAAGTATATCATTAGATATCATGTACCACTATGCACCATGTTATGTATTATCCGAGAAGTTATGCTTGACTAACATGCATATAAGACTGACCTATCTCCATTTTGTAGTGAGGTTGCATAGATCCTCAACACTCTAGTCTACAAGCCATCATCCTAAATTTATTATGTCATCACTCAATATATGATTTCACAGATCAAGGCTAAGGAATCTTTTGGCCAGTCCTCCTCTATGGCCATACCTCTTCCATCAAGCTAAGTACTGAGCAAGGTGCCAATTTTGTCAAATTTTATAGAAACTTTTGTATTAGATGAATAGTAATAAAAATTGGGTTAGGATGGTTGAAAACCCATAAAGGGTGGCCACCTAGTTATGCTAGCCTATTGAAAACCTAAAAGGGTAGTAAGTTGGTATGCTACTTAATTAAAAACCTAAAAGGGCAGCTACATAGTGTGTAAGAGGTGAAAACTAGAAATGACACCTTGAGCAATTACTATGACTCTTATTAGTCTAACCACTTCTTTAAATTTTGTATTTATACAAATTTAGATGATCCTATAACATTTTATCAAGACGAGATGACATTTTAAGTCTGAGAAAGTGTTGGGAGAAGAAAAAGGATAGTAAAGTTGTGCAAGATATTGTTCTGATATTCTTGTGTTATGTACTCAGTTTTTTGGATATATGTATATTTTGTTGAATCTCCATGTCTGGTAATATGTTAAAATTTGAATGTAATCCTCTTTTGTCACCAAGTATTATAAGAATGTGAACAGTGATAGACTATAAACAACTATATATATGTATGTTTATAAGAATAAGAGAGTTTCACAGAGATCAATAGAAACTATTTTGGTTATGGTTACCTATTATATTTCTTATTTTGTTCCTTGTGTGCATTCTCATGTTTAATGTTTAGCTTATTTATATCTAATTTAATCCAAATGATCTATAAATGTTAATGAAACATTGGTTGTTCTTAATTCCTATCTAATGAACAATAATTCATTTTTGCTATGCTTTTATTTTCCCACCTTGAATATGAATTATTTGCACTATCATGTGCCCTAAAGTAAAACTTAGTTGTCCTCATCCTTATCATGTTATCATACTTCAAGAACCTATGCTAACACATTTTGTTTGATTTACATGGGGTTTTGAGAATAAAATTGTTTTTTTTATATTGTCAAGTCACAAAAAGTCCAAAACTGTTATGTTGTTTTCACACCCCTTTAGCCTAAGACATGTTACTTTATTGGTTTTGTGTTACAATTTTTTGCCTTATATTTTTATTCCAAAAAATTTGTGTGTCACTTGTTTAAATGGGGCATCTTTGCACTTCTCATTTCATCTCAAACATTTGCCTTGGATTTTTGAGTCCAAAACCATTGTTATACCATTTTTTTGAAGAAACATTGTTACTTTGCCCAAATTATTCCAAAAGATGTCACTTTTACAACCATGTTCCAAACCATTGTTATACCTTATTTTTTCAAACATGTAGTTTCGATGTTCATTTTGGTCTAGCCTATTTTTGCCTTAGAACATTTGAGTCTTTTTGAATTAAATTTGAAACTTGATCTTTCAAAGTACAAATCCTAAACTAATCAGGTTTATGCCAAAACCTCATCTAATTTGGGCTTAGGTAGTCTACCATTTATGTTTGGATTATGTTACTTGAGTTGATTTATTATTTAATCTAAAGACCCCTTACCTAGACTTATTGATTGTTGTTTGTCTTGTATCTTGTTTGAGCATCCTTTTGAGCCAAGTTGTTTCTATGTGCCTTGTTAGAAATTTGTTGTGCTAAGTTTGAAAATGTCATAGTTCTATTATTCAAACAATCTCTTGTGAGTTAGATATTGAGTCTTAGTGATCCAATTACCGAGAGTCACCTGATCTAATTAATTTATTTTTATTTATTTTTCAAGTTCTTGTTTGAGTTATTTATTTCTAAGTCCAACCTTATTTTTTCACTTTAAATGATTATAACCACCTTTGGACAAATTGTTGTTATCTTTTGATCATATTTTAAAATTATTCTAATTTATGTAGATACTCTTGTTACTGATTATAACTGCCTTTAGTAAAATCATTACCTTATCCAAAAATGGTTTTTGAGCTTTTATGTTACCTTTACCACTCATTATAACTATCTTTAGGAAATATTAGTATCATTTTTAAGATTGGTTTTGAGTTTTCTTAATCTTTGCCTTTTCCTAGTTTTTTATTTTACCCTTTTGGCATCTTTTATAGAGCCAAAGGTTTTTCATTTATAGACCTTGGTTTTTTTCTACCTTTAGACCCTTTATTTTTCATGAGACCTAGTTATAGATCCAAACATGCCTCATGCCACACATAGTAGGACTATGTATAATATGGAATATGAGAAATTTGCAATAGGTGACCCTTTTGTTCAATAGTTGTATGACAACATAGCTTATGATATGGATACATATCCATATTTGGTGACTGTACCTTCTTATCCATGCCAAGAACAACAATAAACAACATAATACCTTACTAAAAAGATGTCAACTATAAAAACATGACAATAACAAGAGCTATACTATTTTATGATGCCAACCTAGAAAATTTATGATCCTTATTTTTTTTATCATCATTTGTTAGAGAATAAATTTGAAATTCTTATCAAATTCATCAAAGTAGGAGCCAAGTTTTTTCCACACTTCCCACATGTAAGTTTGAGTATTTTGATTAGAACTCCTAGTAATGCACCTCAAATCCAACTTGTTAAACATGCATCAAATAGTTATAGTCAAGATTTAGTCCAAATTTTATATCAAAATGAAAGTATGATTACAAAAGGGAAAGACCCTATGGACAAAGAAATGGAATAGGTACACCAAGCATACCAAAACTATCTCAACCTAGCTCACAATCTTAATTCAAGGGTTATTTATAACATATCACTTATTGAGTTAGATCCATAAATAGAGTAACAAATATATGATTTAGGATATGTACACCAAAACTTATATCCATTTAGAAAAATCACACTAGTTGGTGACATGTTTAAGGTCCCCATTTTGATAGAAGAGACTATCTCTTAAATAGAAGACCTCACTCAAAACATTGGGAATGACATGCAAGTGCATTTTGATTTAAACCAAAGTGGGTCTAATCTACAACCAAGAAACTCATAGTTGATTCAACTAGATAATTTCATGATTGGATTACAAAAACATGGGATAGGTATGCCTACTTCCCAAAATCAACAAGCAACCTCCACTCCTTAACTAGTTGATTCCTCAAGTGTGAAATAGGGAGAAATGAACTAATAATAGACAAAATTACCACAATAACAATTGAAAAATAATATACCACCTCAATAGGGGAAATAAATGTTCTACCACAATAAACATAGACCAATATACCTCAATAATCATAAATTATGACTAATACATGACATGTTTTTATTGGTCAAAACGTGCTAGTTGGTCAACAAAAACAAATTCTTAACCCTCAAAAATTTTCAAACCAACAACAAGTGCCAATATAATAAAAGGTGTTCAAAAAATAACAAGGTTCCTATGTATAGAAGATACAAAGAGCTAGGCAACATTTTCTTTTCACCCATTGGGTATCACACATGAAACAAGGATCTAACTTTCAACACCTCCAATAGTAGGGATCTAGTAAAAAACATGTTTCATATATAAAATAGGGTTTTATGAGCAAGAATCAAGTTTGATTTCAAACCTAGTAATACCAACACATTCCATAGATTTAAATGTCATTATTATAGCCATAATTCACTAGAAAAAATTATATATCCAATCTAAACTAGAATGTGTTTTAACAATAGCATATTTTGTATCCATAGTACAGTCCCAAAGCATGGATACATATACCTATTCATCCATCCAATTTTAACAAAATTTAATGATATGTTTACCCCCATCAAGGTAATCCACCTTGGACTATGTAACCTCAATAGTAAAATGTCACTCCATCTGAATTCATTGCCCAAGAGTTTCAACAGATGAAGGATGGAATTTGAGCTATACAAATTGGAAAACAAACAAATAAATTCAAAATTGATTAAATATGATCTTATCCATTCAACATGGAGTATTTGAAAATACGATATCCATGAGGTTATGAGTAACCCAAATTTGATAAATATAAGGGTAAAGTCAACCTTAAAGAGAATCTAAAATAATTATTTGTTTCATGGTAGCCAATGGCATATAGTGATATATACTTACTTCTCTTTATAAGGAGTCTATCTAGATAAGCCTTAGAATGGATTTTGAAATTATCAATTAATTTTATGCTTGACTTTAATGATAATTTTGATAAGTTAGTAAAACATTTTTCATATAATCTCAAGCATGAGATTACAATTTTGTACTTAGTCCAAACTAAATAAAATACTAGTGAAAGTTTTGTTACATACTCGTAATGTATTAAAGCATTGGCAAGCCAATTTAATTATAATTTTCTAGATAAACAATTGGCCATGAAATTTAGTAGGAGCCTACATAATGAGATATCTTACCATTTCAAGCTGAAATGTGTTCATACATTTGAATAAATTATAGATAAAATAATACATATAGAGAAAGCCCTTGTCAACAAAGGGATAATAAAGCTATCTTCTTCTAATCAGAGCTAAAATCAAAATCAAGGTCAATAGAACCAAAACCATAACAAAGGATAGAACCATAATAAAAACACAATTCAAATATCAAATTATAGTGCCACCTCAAGACAACAAAAATGAGAGTCCAAAACCCTAAAACTACAATAATAATGTTATTGGTAATGGGGTCACTAAGTCATTCCATTTTCATACATTGCAAACACCAACTATATGTTTATCTCCACCCATTCAACAACCACTGACTCCATAAATTTAACCAAGACTAATACTAAACTAATAGCCATATAATTAAAACCAATTTTAATCCCCTCCTCCCAAGAGAATACCTCCCATTTTCAAATAATTTAGTGATCTTGGTGAGCCCATTGAATTTGTGTTCTATAGATTGGTTTAGGCAAATATTATTAGTTAACCAATACTAAAGTTATTTCTTGAAGTTATTCTTTTTCCTCATTAGTAAAAATAATATGATTTTTTTTGTGTACCATCATGTTAGAGAACATTCCATATGATAGTTTATCAAACTCAGGCATTTAATTGAGAATATGCTAAAACATGGAGAGATAGAAAGAGAAACCTATGCTCCTATGACTAATCATAACTTATGTATCTACCAAATTCCATTTACACAACATAATAAAAGTAACAACCAATAACATTACTAATAATAAAAATAGTAATTGATAACTCCATTGCAAAATCATCAACAATTAAAACAATAATAAAATGGTCAAGACCAAGGTAAAATCAACCAAACCAACTAAGGAGGACATCATGCCATCACATATAAGTATAACACTATTGTAGGACATGTATCAGGTGGTCATGTTTTCACTATTACCATAAATACTTATCTAACTACTAATAGACCTAGACCCTCTCCCAATAATTCCTATTAACCCCTTATGTTGGTAATTATTATATAGACCATGTTATTTCCAAACTCAACACCACCCTAGAATTAGCATTCCAAGCCTCCATACCTACCTATCCAACTACCAAAACCAATTACCATATCGATATTGTGTAATTGTAACTTGATGAGCTAAGGTCACTATAAAAGGATTACATTTAAATACTAAAAATGGTCCCATCCAATCTTTCATTCCTATTAGAAATAAACCAACTCACAAAATCAATGGGAATACCTATGACATTATGGAATAGCTAAAGAAGACACTTCTACATATATCCATCATCGATTTGTTGCATACATCAAGCATCTATAGACATATCAAATGAACACTTGAACCAATCCCTCATATTAAATAACATCAATCTAGACAAATTACAAGCTATGGAAGGACACTTATGCCTTGGCCAATGTCTTACCTTTGACCAGAATGGCATATCATTCCTAATCCCTATACATAATAACCCATTGTATATTGAGGTTATTATAATGAAACATATATTTAAACATTTCCTTTTAGATAATGGTTTGGGCCTCAACATTATGTGTCAAAATTTGGTCAAACATTTTAGATATACAATAGCTGACTTGTAGCCATATACCATCATTATCAAGGCATATGAAAATGAAAAATGGGAATCTCAATGTGGTCATTAGGAATTTGACCCATGACACTTTATGCCATGTTTTAGACCTTAAATTTTCTTACAATTTTTTGTTGGGCTAGCCTTAGATCCATAAAATCAGGGCTTTCCCTTCCACATTGCATCAATGTATAAAATCTCAACACCCAAGAATCAAAGTAACTATATGTTAAGCATGAAATATACTAAGAGGGGAGGTGGATTAATATACATATATATATATATATATATATATATATATATATATATATATATATATATATATATATATTAGTTAATCTGATTTCTTTTCTTTAACCACTCAATCATACATTCAAGATATGCAATAAAACTGAAATAATAATTTGCACCACATAAGAGAGAGAGAGAGAGAGAGAGAGAGAGAGAGAGAGAGAGAGAGAGAGAGAGAGAGAGAGAGAGAGAGAGAGAGAGAGAGAGAGAGAGAGAGAGAGAGAGAGAGCAGATTTTTACATGGAAACCCAAAGTAGGAAAAACCATAGAGAATAATCTCAAGTATATGAATGAGCACCAATTCAAAATATAAAGTTCACAAGCACCAAATTTTAAGAGCAAAAACCCCTTTTTTGAGAACCAACATAAAAAATATTTGTGAGCACCAACCCACAAGAGCACTAACCCTTACAATGATTTGTGAGCACCAACCCATAGGAGCACCAAACCCTCTTATGTATAAAACAAAACTATCTCTCAATGCTACTTACTCAAAAAATGATAGAACTCTACAATATCTACTACTTTTCTCTCTTCAAAAAAAAATACAAACCATGCACTCTCTTACATATATAAATGGCTTCTCAATCCTTTATTTATAGCTTTCCAAATTACCTTTTAGCATTCACCCTTTGTGACCCTTCAATCCTCATGGAAAATGGTGCCAAACTTGCATGACCCTTCGTATCTATGCATTTAAAAATTCATATGGTGACCCTTCATAAGCAAAGCATCCTTTCCTATTTTGTCTTTATTTTGGTGACTTTTGGTATTCCTCAAAGTGTCCGTTCATGGAAAAATGCACCATACCTCTTTTGTCTTCACATGGTGACTCTTGGAATTCCTTAACGTGACTCTTCATGATAAAATGTGTCCCATTCCTCTTTCATCTTTTACCTTATCACTCTTTGACTTCTCCATGGGCCCTCTTTTGACTTATATGCAACAAAAAATATATTCATCAATATTAAATAAATATTAACATGCATTATCCAAGATATGAATATTAAAAACATCATTAAATACAATGGGGCCTTTATCACCAATAATTCTAGACCTTTGACATCAATGACAATATTTAGAACAATCTACCCATTTATCATTGATGGCAACCTCAAACTAAAACTACCACATCTTGAAACTTACACATACTACCATTTAAAAAACATACAGTAACTCCCCCTTACTATAGCAACCTGTACCTATTCCCTATACTAATTTATACACTTGTACCTATACCTGTTATTCTCCCCCTTTGACATCAATGGCAAAGGGCCTAGTTCTAGCTAACACTTAGCTCCCCCTCAATTGATGCTAAACCTAAATGGTAGGAAGTAAAATAAATTACTCCCAACTTCTCTTATAGATACTCAAATGTGTATTTTTTAGTGCCTTTGTGAAAATATCTGCAATCTACTCTATAGTACTGATATACTCCATCTTGACCTATTGATCTACAAGCTACTCTCTCAAAAAGTGATATCTAATAGGAATATATTTTATTCTTGAATGCATCATTAGATTCTTTGAAATATTAATAGCACTTGTGTTATCATAAAAAATAGAAATAGGTTCATCATACTTTACCTTGATATCTTCCAAAGTTTTCTTCATACAAAGTACTTGAGTACACCACAATACTTCTGCAATATATTCTGCTTCAACTATAGAAAGTGATACTAAATTTTTCTTCTTGCTTAGCTATGATACTAATCTATCACCAAGGAAGAAATATCCTCCACTTATACTCTTTTTGACATCCAAGCACCCTACCTAATCTAAATTTGTATAGGCAACTAAAGTGAAATCTCTACCTGTGGGATACCATAATCCATAATCTAATGTCCTCTTGATATATCTAAATATTCTCTTCAACAACTGAACATGCCTATCTTTTAGAGATGACTGATATCTTGTAACAATACCTACTGCATGCATGATGTTTGGTCTTGATACTGTCAATTATAAAAGACTACCAATCAAAGATATATAGAAATATTGATCTGTAATAGGTGAATATTCATCCTTGCTCACCTTATTTCCTATACACTTTGGTGTGCCAACTAGTGCACAATCCTCAAAACCAAATTCATTCAACATTTCCTTGGCATATTTACTTTGAGATATGAAAATTCCTTTATCTGACTAAAATATTTACAATCCTAAGCAAAATGATGATTCTCCAATCATAGACATCTCAAATTATTTTTACATATCATCAAAAAAATATTTTGTCATATTTTCAATATTTCCTCCAAAAATGATATCATCAACATATACCACAACAATCAATTGATGATCACCTTCTATTTTGATGTAGAGATTACTATCATCAAATCCTCTCTTGAAACCTTGATCCTATAGGTACTTATCAATTCTTGCATACCAAGCTTTAGGAGCTTGTTTCAATCCATACAATGCTTTTTTCAATCTGCATACATGGCTACCAATATTTGAGAGAATAAATCCCTCAGGCTGCTCAATGTAGACCTCTTCTTCTAGATTCCTATTCAAGAAGGTAGATTTGACATCTATTTGAAACACTTTGAAACTTTTAAACATTGCATATGCAAGAAACATTCTAATAGCCTCTAACCTTGCCACTAGTGCAAAAGTTTCTTCAAAATCTATTTCCTGAATCTAATCATATCCTTTACATACTAATCTTGCTTTATTTCTAGTCACTTTTCCATTTTCATTCAACTTATTTCTATAAACCCATTTTGTTCCTATCACATTGTGATATTTTTCTCTAGGCACTAATTCCCAAGTATCACTCTTTTCTATATGATTTAACTCTTCATCCATAGCCTTAACCTAATTCTTATCATGTCTAGTTTCTAAAAAAGTTCTAGGTTGAATTTTGGATAACAAAGAGAAATTAACTTTCTCAGATTCACTTACCATCATTCTTCTAGTACAAATTCCTTCATTTATGTCCCTAATGATGTCAATTTTATTATTCTTTATTTAAACATATTTGGATGGAGTTTCGGTGCCCTTTTTCTTCTTCTTCTCATCTTCATCTAATTCTTCAAAACCTTCCTCTTCAATGATTTTAGGAATGTCTATTGGATCACTGATTCTTTGTGTTCCATCTTCTATCCTGACACTTGCACTTTCAACAATTTTCTTGGTTCTTTTGTTATAAAATTTATAAGATTTACTTTTGTAGGAATAACTAAGAAATATACCTTCATCTACTTTGGATTCAAACTTACCAAGTTTTTCATCAGTTCTCTTTATGAAGCATTTATTATCAAAAACTCTAAAATAATCAACTATTGCTAGTTTATCTTTCCATAGCTCATAAGAATTCTTGTCACTATTGACTCTCAATAATTATCTATTCTAAATATTAACTATTGTGGCAACTGCCTCTCTCCAATATTTATCTGCTATCTTAGATTCATTTAGCATTGTCCTCACCATCTCCTGAACTTTTCTATTTTTCTATTCAACTACTCCATTTTGCTATGGAGTTTTGGATGTTGAATAATATCTCTTTATTCCATGGTCTTCAAAAAAATCAATTAATTGATCTGACATGAATTATCCTCCTTGATCTAATCTTATAAACTTAATCTTCAAACTGGTTTCATTCTCAACTAATGCTTTGAAATATCTAAAATCTTCTAATTTTTTCTTTAAAAGCATTACCCAAGTCATACATGAAAATTCATCAATAAGAAACATGAAATATTTATCACCTTGAGTACTTTGAGTTCTCATAGGTCCACACAGATTAGTGTGAAAAATCTCTAGCATATGAGTAGTTGAGTATTCTTTTATTTTGAACCGCCTTCTAGCCTACTTCCCATGCTGACAAGGTTCATAAAGTGTGTCAAATGGATTTGTAATATTTGAAAGAATTTTGACTACTTGATTCTTGATGATGTTGACAATATTGTTAAAATTTATGTGCCCCATTATCCTATGCCATAACCAACTTTCTTCAATCTAGCTCAAACAACATTTTTGACCTTTGATGTCTAATAGCATATATAAATTATTGCATGTTCTCTAAGCATCTGTAACCAACATATCTGAATATTTTCTTCTAATTTCACAACCTTTTGCATAAAAATTTAGTGTGTGCCCCTAATCACACATTTGAATTATACTCAAATACATACAAAACATTTTTAGTTTTAGTTCTACCATTATTCAAACCTAGTGTACCTTTTCCAACAATTTTGGTAGTAGTATTGTCTCCAAATTTCATTGTTCCACCATTGATCTTCTTCAAGGTTATGAACTTGATCTTGTCTCTTTTAATGTGCCTTGAACATCCACTATTAATTAAACCATAGATTTTCTTCATTTCTTGCATGCAAAGTAGTCTACACCAACATAGATTTTTTACGTTGTTTCTTTTCCCATGAACCTATCTAAACTTTCCTCTTGATGAATGGAGCCTTGAAACTCTGATCCTTCTTGATTGACTCAAACACACTTCTACAATACCAAGCTATGTGTCTAAATTTGTTGCACTTATAACATATTATGGCTTCTTCATTAAATCCTAATAGAGGAGTAAAAGAGTTATGGCTTCTACTTGATTCTATATGAATTTCCTTCTCCTTATTTCTAAAATTGGTAGCCCTTTTTTGACATTCTAATTTTTTATGACCATATCCATTACAATAAAAATAGTAACCATGAAAATAAGACCTGGTTGTGTATCTCTGACTTGATTTCCTTTTGTATCTTTGTTCCCTCCAACCTTCTTTATTTTAGATGTCCTCTGTATTCTTAACTTCTTCCCTTTTTATTTCTTATTTTTTAAGAGCTTCAGCATAGCTCTTTCCTTTTTCTTTGTCTATGAAAGTAGTGACCTCATATTTCTCTTTTTCAAATCCAATACCTATCTTATCTGAGATTGATCTTTTATTTTCTAATACCTTATTTAACATATTAGTGTTATTCTCAAATTTTGAATCATTTGTTTCTATATCATTGATTTCTTTATTTGTTTTCTCAAGATTTACTTTTAAAAAAGAAATTTTAATAACATACATTTCACATTCTTTACTTACTATTTTTAACTATATTGTTATATATTCTTGATTCTTCTTGGATTCTTCAAAGTGTGCTTGTAGATCTTCAATTATTTCCTTTGATTCCTTTTCATTTTTCTCAATCTAGAGATTTAATCTTTGTTTCTTCTTTTCAATATATTTTAAATCTTCTAAGGCACAAATGAATTCTCCTTCCATATTCACTTTGGCTTCATCCTATTCTTCTTCTTGATCATCTGTACTTTTTCTTGTAGAGGCATCTTCATGTATAGCCATGAATAGAATATCTTTTTCTGAATCACTGACTCCACTATCTTTAGCTGAGCTAGGATCTTTAGAATACAAACTCTTCTTCTCAAATCCCTTCTTAAATTTACCTTTGAAATTATTCTTGTATGTATGCTTTATTTATTCATTATCATCATTACCCTTATTTAGGAATTTATCTATAAAATGTCCAATCTTTCCATAATTAAAACATTTAAAAGGTAATTTTCCTTGATATTTACTTGTGCCCTTTTTTGGCTTGCGAATGAATAGAGATATGTTTTCATCTTCATCATCACTATAATTATCACTTGATTCTTAAATTTTATCCTTCTCTTTCTTTGATGTCATGAAAGCCACTTCTCTCTTTGAGGGTTTATCTTGTTCAGTCCACATCTCATATGCTATAAGAATACCATGAAGCTCATCATCTTTAGCTTGGCTAAATTATTCATCTCTTCAATTGCCAAAACTTTTGCATCATATCGTAATGGTAGAGATCTCAAAATTTTTTGAACCATAGTTGATTCTTCTAAATTTTCTCCAAGACCTTGAATTTGATTAACTATTTGATCAACCTACAAAAGATAACTTTCTATATTTTCTTCATCTTCCATCTTTAAACTCTCAAATTGTTTTCTAAACGTCTAAAGCTTAGCTTGCTAAACCTTTCCATCACCTTTATAAATATTCTCAGGTTTTACCCAAGTTTCATGAGAACATTTACATTGCATAACTTTAACAAATTTTTATTCACATAAAATAACATTTAAATATTTAGCATTATTTTCACTTACCTTTTTTTCTACCAGAGTAGTTACAAGTGTCTGTGACTCTTCATATTCCTCCACCACTACTTGCCATATGTCAAATCAAAGGGCCATCAAATAATTCTTCATCTTTATGCTCCAAAAAACATAATTTGTCTCACGTAACAAAGGTGTCTTATTTACAGAAAATCCTTCATGTGATCTAGCCATCATGCTTTCCCAATCTTCCTTCAAGCTATAAAATGTTTTCAAAAGGAGCCTGATCTAATACCAATTGTTAAGCATCAAATATATTGAAGGGGGGGTGAATTGGTATATTATATATCTTTTACTTAATCTGATTTATTTTTATTAACCACTCAATCATACATTTAAGATATGGAATAAAATTGAAATAATAATTTGCACCACATAAGAGAGAGAGAGAGACACCAAATTTTTATGTGGAAACCCAATGTGGGAAAAACCATGGAGAACAATCTCAAGTATATGAATGAACACCAACTCAAACTATAAAGTTTTACAAGCATCAACTTGTAAGAGCACCAACCCCTTTACTAAGCACCAACACATCAACTATTTGTGAGCACTAACCCAAATGAGCACCAACCCCTCTTGTGTATAAAAAACAACTATCTCCTACTTTTATATCATTGAAAACAAATACAAACCATGCACTCTCTTGCATATAGAAATGGCTTCTCAAACCTTTATTTATATCTTTCCAAATGACCTTTGGCATTCACCCTTTGTGACCCTTCAATGTTCATGTAAAATGGTGTCAAACTTTCATAACCCTTCATATCCATGCATTTGAAAAGTCATATGGTGACCCTTCATAAGCAAGAACAGCCTTTCCTCTTTTGTCTTTATCTTGGTGACTTTTCATATTCCTCAAAGTGTCCCTTCATAAAAATATGTATCATACGTCTTTTATCTTCACATGGTGACTCTTGAAATTCCTCAAGGTGACTCTTCATGATAAAATGCATCTCATTCCTCTTTCATCTTTTACCCTGTGACTCTTTGACTTCTCCATGGGCCCTCTTTTGACTTATATGCAACCAAAAATATATTCATTAATATTAAATAAATAGTAACACATATTATCCAAGATATGAATATTAAAAACATCATTAAATGCAATGGGGCCTTTATCACTAATAATGTTAGACCTTTGACATCAATGACAATATTTCCAACACTATACCAACTGATCTTCATCCATATCAATATTATAAATGCCTCAAGGATAAATATAAAAGATATAACTATCAATTTGGCATGAATTCTATGCCTAATTTTGACAAATAAAGAGCAAAAAAATTAAAATCCATTGATCGAGGCCCATAAGCTACATACATTGACCCAGATAGCCTAGCTTATACCTTAGTCATGCCTCCACCACACATTGCTAACCATTTTTATATAAATAATAAAGGTCTTAAAGAATATAAAACCTATAATGCATTCCATATTTCTAAATTATCACAAAATCTAAAAACCTATGAAATACCTAAGGAAAAAACCACCCTCATGGAATGATAGACTAAAGGAACATCTCAATGGAATAAGCCCATTATTTTCAAACCAACCTCTGACCTAGAATAGGACCCCTAAGCCAAAGATGATTCTTGGATTTCCACTAATAAGTTTGCTAACTATTACCAAAGTGTAAAGTATCTTATCCCTATCTATATTATGGATCACTTACCTTATGAAGGTAGAGGCTTGGGACTATATCAACAAGGCAAAATCAAACCAGTCTCAATGACCAAGTACATGGGAACCTAAGGTATTAGATTTAAGCATCCTGGGGGTGACCCCCCATACATTATTCACTTTTTAATGCAAATAATTAGTTAAACCAATGCCAACAATAATTTAGGGTCTAATTATATCATCTATGATGACCTTGACACTATAAATTTATTTAACCCCCATCCCATTTGCATCATTAACCCTATTTATCAACCTTTGTTATTAATCCTTTAACATCAATAATTGATAGAATAAGACCAACAAGATTAAAAAATGGGGTAAGTACATAAAGTTTGGGGATAAAAAGTGGCTTACCTATAGACATGATTTTCCTAAAAATTAATAAATTTGAGCTTCTATAGATAATTTGAGATATCTACACTCCAAATTTGAAGATGGTGTAAGAGCCTAAAATTTAGAATTTTGAGTCTAGTTTCCAAAACACTATTTTTTAAAAGTAGAATTAGGTCAAACATCTAAAAATTAAATACAAACTCTTATTTTTTAATAAAATAGAATAGATAGATGGTCATGCAGTGCACCATTTTTTTAGTAGAGTTTAATATTGTTTAAAACACTTTGGTGAAAATTTAGATAAGATCTTATAGTTTTTGACCTATATTTTTTTTTAAAAAAAAATTTAATGAATACTTTTTTTAATGAATATTAAAATCAAGTAGATCCTAAAACTGAAAAAAATGGATAGACTTCTGTGTGGTATGCCTAACTACCTTAAAAAAACTAAAAATTAGTTTCTTTTTAGTGTGTATAGAATTAGGCCTATTTTATGACTATGTAACTTGTTTTGTACTTAGATAAATGAAATAAAAATTACATGAACATGTATAAGCATGTATGTTTGTGGTATGTAGTTGCCTAAAAAAGGTATAGTTAGAAATCAACATAGTTTGAAATCTTAATTTAGCCCAAAAATTATAAAAATCATATTTTTGGAAAGAGGAGAGTGTGAGCATCATGATGGTATTAATTTTTTTAATTTTATCATTGAAACTCATAGTGTATTTGGTGATTTAAGTTCAATTTTTTTGTTTTTTATCAATACTCTTAGACTTGATTGCAGATTGATAGGTCCAAGCCTTTAGCTTAAGAATCTAAGCCATTTCTAAGCCAAAAGGTTTGGTGTTTAAATTAAAATTTAAATAGCATGAACAAATTAATAACATGATTGCATTATTAACCATGTTATTATGTGATCATGTTAGTTAATAATGAGATCATGTTTATAATGTGATTGTGTTATATATTCAAAACACCACAAACCCAAATTTGCTCTTGAGCTCAAATTTATATATGATCTTATATGTTCTTGAGATCCCTAATATTGATGTTATTTCATGTGATACAAGAAATGTCCCTAACCTTGGATAGTGAATTAAGGTGTCTCGGTATCGCATTAGACTTCAAAACTTTTATGGGTATTTTAATATGTAGATATGACTATTTATAATTACTTGGTTTTAAGGTGTAACTCATTATACCTTTTAAAATATAATTGATTTTATCATGAGATGTCATAAAATGTATTTTTTAAAGCTATGGACAAAATTTAGCCTTTGGAGTACTAATCTAGTTATGCATCTAAAGAAAATTAGGGCTATTTTGAGTACCTTCAACCTAATTGCATAACTATAAAATGTGATTTTGTGGTTGATCAAATCCCATTTAGTTATCTCGATTGAAGAAAAGAAACATTATTTAATTATATGCAAGTTCTACATGTTTAGAATGTGGTTTTGAGGTCAATAAACTTGAAATCATTATATAATGAATGTAAATGCTGATTAGTTCAATTTTGGAGGTAATTAGGGTCAAAATGAGCCACATGAACTTATTTTAAATTATATATTCAATGTGATTTTGAGTGACATTAAACCTAATGTCATTTCATATATAATTAACCAAAGAGTTGATTCATTTAATAAAGGAGACATTTGAGGCCAATTTGAACCCATTCAAGAGAAAGTTATGATTTGGGGAAAAATTAAGTTTGTTTCTATCATGAATTGATCTAATTAGTCTATTTATGCAATTAGGGGTGTGCTTTAGGAAAAATCAATCCCCTAAACTAAATTTATTGCTCAATAGATTGTATTATGTATGAAACATGTATGACTTAATTGGCCATACATTTATCAAAAATACAAACATGAAGGTAATTATCACAATTAGGTGAACAAACAACTCAAATTTTCTTCAATTACCTTAGTGATTATACCCTATATATGATATGTTAAACCCTAAACCCTATACCATTTACCTTAAACCCTAAACTGTAAACCCTTGAAATTATAGATCGTAAACCCTAAACCAATAAATTTATCCCTAATTAACATCCTTTATATATAGTAAGAATTAGGTTCATAGGGATGAACTTAGTCAAAATTGCATAACTCATTACCAAAATTGACTTAATTGGCTTAGTATGTGATGATGTGGGGGCTAATTGAGGCAAAAATTACATTCTTTACTCATAGATCTAGGTTCAAGGAGCTCAAATTTACCCTAATCACCTTCATGATTATACCTTATATACCCTAAAAACTATACCCTAATCCCTAAATTTCCTAATCAATTGACTCTAAACCATTAATATGAACTCTTCAAACCCTAAACCAATCATTTTAACCTAAACTAACATCATTTAGACTAAGAATTAAGTTCACAATGCTTAATTTGGCCTAAATCACACTACTGATTACCCCATTTGACTAATTCACTCAATCTACATGATGACATGGGGTATAATGACAACCCAAAAAAACATTCTATAGTCACAAATGGGTTCAAGTGATTCAAATTATCCTAAATTATATTTACAATTGATCCTATGTACCCTAAACCATATATACTTTAAAACCTAAGCCCTAAAGCCTAAACCCTAAACATTGTACCATAAATTGTAAATGATAAACTTTCCCTATTTACCAGTTTATTTAGTCCCAATTAACATATTTTTTATAAAGAATTAATTTCACATGGCATAGAGAAATTAGACCTTATATACACCCTTAAACCTATACCCTATGCCCTTATCCCTAATCCCTAATCCCTAAAACATAAATTATAATTCTTATGCCTTGATGCCCACTACATGATGAAAACATACATGCCTTATGATATAACTGATTTTATCATAAGATGTCATAAAATTCATTTTTTAAACAAATGGCCAAAACTTAGCCTTTGGAGTACCAATCTAGTTGTGCATCTGAAGTAAATTAGGGTTATTCTGAGCCCCTTCAACCTAATTGCATGAATATGAAACATGATCTAGGTGTTGATCAACTCGAATTTCATTATCTCAATTGAATTAAAGAAACATTATTTACTTATATGCAAGTTCTACATGTATAGAATGTGGTTTTGAGCTTAATAAACTTGAAGTCATCAACTAATGAATGCAAATGTCAATTAGTTTAATTATGGAGGTAATTAGGATTAAAATGAGCCACATGAACCTATTTTTAATTATATATGATATGATTTGGAGGGAAATTAACCCTAATGTCATGTCATATATAATTAACCAAATAGTTGATTCATTTAATTGAGGAATTATTTGAGGATAATTTGAACCCCTTCAAGAGCAAGATATGATTTGGGGAAAAATTATAAGTTCAATTCTATCATGAATTCATCTAATTAATAAATTTTTGAAATTAGGGGTGTTATTTGGGTAAACTTTATCCCCTAAACCAAATTTATGGCTCAATAAATTATATAATGTATGCAATATGTATGGCTTAATTAACCCTACTTTTATCAAAAATGCAAACATGAAAGTAATTATCATAATGAGGTGAATAATCAACTTAAATATTCTTTAATTACCTTAGATATTTGACCCTATATCCAATATCTTAAACCCTAAAACCTATACCATTTAACATAAACCATAAACCCTATACCATTTACCTTAAACCCTAATCCATAAGCCTTAAATGACAAATCTGTTAAATGTAGACCTTAAACCCTAAACCAGTAAATTTATCCCCAATCAACATCCTTTATATATAGTAAGAATTAGGTTCATAGGGATGAACTTGGTAAAATTTCATCACTCATTACCACAATTGACTTAATTGGCTCAATATATGATGATGTGGGGGCTAATTGAGCCCAAAATCACATTATTTACTCATAGATCTAGGTTCAAGGAGCTCAAATTCTCTATAGTATCCTTCAAAATTGTACCTTATATATCCTAAAACCTATACCCTAAGCCCTAAGCCCTAAATTTCCTAATCCCTAAACTCTAAACCACAAACATAAACTAGTCAAACCCTAAACTAATCATTTTATCCCAAATTAACATCATTTATACTAAGAATTAAGTTCATAGGGCTCAATTTGGCTTATCACATGATTTATTACCCCATTTGACTAATTCACTCAATTTTCACAATGACATGGGGTATAATGGAAACCCAAAAACACATTATATAGTAAAAAATGGGTCCAAGTGATTCTAATTTTCCTCAATTATCTTTATGATTGACCTTGTGTACCCTAAACCATATATACATTAAAACTAAGCCCTAAACCATAAACCCAAAACACTATAACCTAAATTATAACCCATAAAATTTCTCTATTTACCAATTTATTTATTCCTAGTTAACATCTTTCATAGCAATAATTAGGTTGACATGACATAGAGCAATTAGACCTTATATACACCCTTAAACCTAAATCCTACATGCCCTAATCCCTAATACCTAAACTTTAAAACATAAACTATAAGCCCTATGCCCTAATGACCTAATTCCTACTCCCTAAACCCTAAAACATAAATTTTAAGCTCTATTCCCTAATCCCTAAATGCTATACACTAAATCTTTGATCCCTAATCCCTAATCTATATTAAGTATAACATGATTTCATTATAATTAATATAGACAAAACCCACTTCTCAATATCTATGTTTAACCCTAACTGAGTATTAATAATAACATGATCATGTTATTTCATAACATGATCATGTTATTCTTAAAATAGACAAAAATCACTTTGCAATGTCTATGTGTAACCAGAACTGAGTATTAAGAATAACATAATCACAATATTTCATAATGTGATCACATTATATAATGATATCAAATTATATAATGTGATCACATTATTGAATAATGCAATCATGTTATTATTAATATAGAATAATCTCACTTTTCAACATCTATTTTTAACCCAAATCAATAATTTTCCCCCCACAAACATTCTGTATGGGAGCTATGGAACTTGTATACCTTTGAAAAACTATCAATCATCCTTGATGGGTGATGGATCATTTTAGAGGAATGGGAATATGTTGAACAAAATATCAGAGGAATTATAATATTTGAGAGAGAAACACAAAGATACGAATGCAAAAACTTCATGGTAGACAAGGTACAAACCCTAATCGAAATGAACCAAATGCCATAGTTAATTAGCCAATTAACAATGATGAATTAAATAATGATGAAATTGACCATAATGAATTGAATAATGATAAAATTGGACATAATGAAATGAATAATAAAATTAATTAGATAATATTGGAAGTTTACATTCAAAGTTCCAATTTTTTTTATTTTGTTGATGATGAGTCTATGTATGATGTTTCACTCCCCATGAAAGAAGAAAATTAGATGGAAACAAATAATGATGAAATTAACAATCAAGAATGAATAAAGTGTCATATCACCTCTAAGTAATGAAAGTAATAATGATTTTGAAACACCATCTCAACAAATTCCACCATTAACAACATTTCCAAGAATTTTGCTTAGAAAAAATAAGTACTTAATTAAAGTTGATGAAAATATTTTAGAACCAATGTATAAAAAAATGTGTGATATCCATTTAAGAATATTAGTTCAACAAATTTGGGATAGTTTCTTTCATAGTTTGGATTATGATAGTCAAAGATGTCCATTATTTGTTTCATTGATAAAATTGATTAAGATGAGACCTATAATGTACACATTAGGACTAAAAACATCGAATATTGATGATGAAAACAATGAAATTGTTGAAAATCTACATGATGCATATCATATTGTAAGCCCAAAATCATGTATCCAAGATTGTAATGTTGAATGATGTATGCTTACAACTTATGCAGTAAGTGACCTATTGACTAATTTAACCAAAAGTTAATTTAGGTCAACCCATTAAATATTCAAAATTCTCATAGGGTCTCCTAAGTTGACAAAGTGGTCTTATGGTCTTAAATGAAGTTAGATATAACATGTTTTATCTTTGTCACATTGGTATAGTTAGTCTTATGTCATATTAGGCCACCTTTTGGGTCATTAAGTGAGCTTGTATGGTTTAAATAGGAAGACAAGTATTTAAAAATCATATCCAATGTCCCACATGTCAAAATATGTTAATGATGGTAGTTTTGAAACTAATTTTTCAAGGTTTAATGTCCATCTAATAAGATCACATAGTCTCAAGTAGTTATAGGTAGTTATACAAAATATAAAATAGTTATTACATGTGGTAATTATTCAAAAGTATCTCTTGAGATCCCTAAAACTTACTTCCATACTTAGGTAGCTTTGATAGGTCTAAAATTACAAAAAACTAACCTCTCTCTCATCGCTCTCTTGGACAAGACAAAAAGGTCAACCAATTTCCACTTGGTATGGATAGGATGAGGTGAGTTAGAAAAATTTCACATGGTGGGTGGTATTAATCCATTTTTACTTATATTTAATTTCAATAGTCATAGGTTTGGTTGTTTGTGCTTCATGAATTATCACTAAGAGTGTTAGTGACTCTAAACTACCTACACATCCCCAATGGCTTCATTTTTATTATTTGTTTCCATTGATCTAAGTAAAACAAGTAGTGTACATGTTATTTAATGGTATTACCATCCTTATCACATTTTTATAAGTATTTTTTGCAAATGTGGATGTCAATAAATAAGTAAGACTACCTCATCATGCTAATAGAAGACTCCATTTAAGTCTGTAGACATTATATTCATAATTGCAAAGCTTGTCTTCCTATTTTGTTTTTCATATCAAGGGTGATGTTTTGTTTGAATAAATAATAACATGGTGATAATTATTAGTTTTTAAGATCTAGTATCAAAGAATGGCATTGATGGAGAATACAGTCAAAATTATTGAGTTAGATGTCTTTGTCATTATCACCTATAGTCAAGTGGAATTAAACCTTGGTTAGTCATGTTGATGACACATTAAGGTTTCAATATTTTGAGAGGTTTCAAAGGTGAAAACAATAAGAGTTATCTATTCAAAGGGTTATAGATTGGTTGTGAGATCCATTTCCACATACAAAAAATTATAGCATGTAGATGTATAGGTAGTCTCCAATAGTGGCCTAAGTCAATACAAATGAGACAAAGGAGTCTTGAGATGAAGGTGTTGAACTTATTGAGACCTTAAATTAGGTCTGAGAGTATAGAGAGGATCATGGTGATAATGGTGAGGCTATTGTTTGTAAATAAACCTAGATCCTTATTCCCAGGTTGAGAAAGTTGTAATTGGGAGAGTTTACCTTAATCTCTCTAAAAGGGGATTCTGTCTCACAAAAAAGTCATTTCATGGTGGAGTGTCTTGAGGCATGGACAGACGTAATGATTTCCCTCTTATATCCCAATAGTATAGATAATGTATTGACATAAGAAGGTAGTTTTTTAATCAAGCAAGAATGATATTTTATTGGTTCTAACTTAGATAGGTTTTGACCTAAAACACTTAGTAAAACATAACAGTAAGATGACTAAAAGCAACATAACTTACAATGACCTATAGTAGTGAGTGAGACTATGGTATCTAAGCATGATATAAGTTCATATAGATATCAAATAGTCTTATTGAGCTCAATAATGATCAAGGAAGGTGAAGTCCAAGATTAATACATACACCATCACCTATAAGAATATAATGATTCCCTAAATGAAACACTTACAATTAGTCTATAGACCCAAAATGTGTTGATGGTAGGACATAAGAAGCATGCCCTATAAGCACAGTGACTCTATTTTTATTAAGATGACTCAATTACCTTATAAATAATAAAAGGAGTGGAAGTATAATGTTTTAACATAGGTCATCACCTATAAGAGTCCTTATTTCTCCTAAATTACCACATATAGTTTGACTCAATCTGTAGACTAGTCTAGGATAGTGGAGAAAGATGGTTTGAAGGGTTATAAAATGTGTATGATGGATGAACCATGTTGAGACCACTCGTATGGTGGTAATAACACATATTTATGTGATCTTAACATGCAAGGATAAAGCAAAAACAAGTTTCAAACCTCAAACTATAGGCAATTCAAAGTATTTATGATATTGAGGATTCTAAAAGAATAATCAAACCATGATATTTTGTATATAACATCACCAAGACTTAATCTAGCCTCTCACAATCTCAAATTGGCCAGTTAAATAGGGGAGATGCCCTTTATTTTGTCTCAAATAGAGGGAACTCCAAGAGTAAGATAACTATAGACATAGTGTATAGGTGGTGAGGGAATGTGATGGGGAATCTTAGAATTATATATAGAGTTGTAAAGAATTGAATTAAAGGTGATTTTTTTTTAATAATCACATATAGTCCTAAGAATCACTCACATATGGTCAAATACTCAATAAAGATAGTCTAAGCCTTTTATGCCTAAACTGAACATGAACCCTAATGATGCTGAAATTATCTTATAAGACCATATAAACCTTTATATATAGTTGAGAGGCTTTAGGGGATATTTTAACCATTAGCTTGAATGAGATTAACCCAAACTGGTCATTTTGGCCTAAGCTCACTTTAAGGGTGTCTAGAATGCAGTCAAGCAGATTGAGATCCATATTCAAGTGCTCATATATATATATATAGAACAACTGAATGAGACATAAATGATTTATTAATAGTTTAAGGAGGTCCTTAACTCATTTTTAGTGGAATTTGTTTAAGAATTGAATGTCTAGGCTTTATGAACTATCACTAAGAACCAAAATAGATAAAAACCCTACTAAAACCTTTATTTAGACTTGATGGATAAAATATGAAAGGATGTTCATTAAAAGGTGATAAAATGGACATGAAAGTGACTTTAACCTCTACATCACTCACCCAAGCTCCATGACATCCATTTTATCTACACTATCACTGGTATGGATAGACCAAAATCTAAGTTTTCTATAGGTTTTGATGTGTTCTATAAGTTTAGAGGATAATTATCGAATTAAAATAAATGAGGGAGGTCTATATGGATTTATTATAAATCCTTATACTTTTATCTCACAATATATAATCATGGAAAATCCTCTGATACACTATTTAGTATAGGTTATGTTAGATAGCTAATGAAAATGAGAAGTGACTGCCTAGTTAGAAGATGAGATGTCTAATTTTGGATGATTTTAAGTTTTGGCTCATGGAGTAGAAGGAAAAGTGACTTTTAAAAAAATTCCTAACACCTCTTCCACATATTTTATTTATAAAGTGTTGTTCACCTTAATGACAAATGTGAATATTGAAGCCAAGAGGGATGGTAAGTGACTACAGATAGTTACCACAAGTGTCAAGAGGAAGGCTATCAATTAGGGGGTATTTGATGACTACCACATCTTTTTTACAACCTTACTAAGCTATTGAATATTTTTCAAGGATTCATAAGGTGGTTTAGATTATTCAAGTGAACTCATCACTAAAAGGTAGTTTCAAGAAGGCTATTTGAGGTCTCTACACCAACTTGAAGGAGGATGATGAAATTTTGGTGGACACTTAGCCATGATAACCTCATAATATATTTTTCTACTTGATTCTCTAGAAATATAACTAGTCTAAAATTATTGAAACTTGGATTTGTGACCTTTCCACTTCCCTTCTCTTTCCTCCCATATTCTCTATAAATGTGAACCTTTTTGGCTTTGTAAAAGAATCCAAACCTAGTATGGTGAAGTCTTGTTAGTTTGAATATTTTATTTACCTTTGAAATAATTATTTATAATCTATTTCTAAATTCACAAACTTTGTATAAGTTTATGAAGTAATCCATAGTGAAATGTCAAGTGATAAGTATCTATCATTATCTTCTCTTTACTCTTCCATGTTTGATGAAAGTAGTGTTCCATATAATAGGTCACATGAAGTGTATTCAAGTGTATCTGTGTGTGTGTGTGTGTGTGTGTGTGTGTGTGTGTGTGTGTGTGTGTGTGTGTGTGTGTGTGTGTGTGTGTGTGTGTGTGTGTGTGTGTGTGTGTGTGTGTGTGTGTGTGTGTGTGTGTGTGTGTGTGTCTATATACACACACACACACACACACACACACATACATGCATACATACATACATACATACATACATACATACATACATACATACATATATATATATATATACATATATATTTATATATATATATATATATATGTATATATATATATATATATGTATGTATGTATGTATGTATGTATGTATGTATGTATGTGTAAAGAGTAGAATAAGTGTATATAATATAACCTTATGTTCAATCATCTTAATAAGTACAATGCATATCACCTCCATGTTTGAAATACTTATGTTAGAGAAATCTAGGATATCAAGACTAGTATTGTGAGTCATGTTTTATAGTGAAAGTGTATGGTAGTCTAGTGGAGATAAATATAGTGTATCACCTCATTATATTAGTTTAATTTCATGTTTCCTTATATCTCTTTCCATCCAATAAAGCAAGTAGTGTAGGTGATAAGCTATCAGAGATAAATCTAGGGAGCTAGCACTTAAACCTAGAGGTTTACCTCTAATATAGGTAATCCACAGTCTTAGAGGCAATCTAATGTTTCACTCAATCTAGAGAAGTCTTGAACAACCTCTATAGGTTATAATATTGAGTGAAAATAGTGATGGCATGCATGGTAGGACTATTATCTCAATTACATATTATCAAGGTATATATGATGTTTTGCTCAACATAGAATGACTTCATTCAAGGTAATATCTAGTTATAGATGAATTTTTATCACTCCTTTGTTCATACTTCATTATATTTAATATGTTAGCTATTAGTAAAGGTAATATCCCTACAAACCCACTCCTTTAACCTAAACTTCACCTTGAAGTTCAACATCTTCAGCCTATCTTGACCTTTAAAGAACTAGAATATTTTGTAAGTCAAGAAGATCAAGAAAGTGAAGAGGAACTTGAGGATAACATGACTAAGTAGCATGCCTTCCCATCCTTTAACACTAAAAATCCTATACACCTCAATGCATATGATTATATCCCTCCTAATGCTACCAAGAGTGTTCTCACTTTCAATTGTGAAGGTCCTATCACCCCTAGTGAGCATATTAGGAACATTTATAATCTATAAAAATTTCATAATGTCACTAAAGTTAACATCATAATTAGATTAATTTCCATATATCCTAGAGTGAAGGAACTTGACTGGTATAAGACATTTTTAAGAGGATGTATCACCACTTAGGATGAGTTTAGAGATATGTTGACCTAAATTTTTAAAGATAAAAGTGATCACATGTCACTCATTCATCAGTTGAATATGATTAAAATAGTTATTAATGATATGATTCATGAATTAAATGAGATATTTCAGGTAACTTGGTATAGGTTGCCTCCTCCCATGATACCCCTTGTATGTTTTATTTTCCATATATACCTTTGAGCTATTGGAACTGACATAGACATCATATTGCAATCCATGGGTGGATACACTTTACTTGAAGCCTATGACCTAGCCATTAGAGCCAAGAATGGACTAATATAAGTTGGTAAACTCCCTCCAAAAGTATCCATGTCTCTTATGCCTAATGTCTACCCCAAGTGTTGTTTTGATTACAAATACAAAAACCAAGTCTAGAGTTGTCCCTAAAAAGATAGAAGATACAATTGATTGATAGGCAAGATCTAATGCCTTAGAGGCTCAAGATAGGTAGATAAAATGTAATATGGAGTTAACCAAAATACCTATCCATATATTTCATAGGAAAATAGGTTACCACCTCATCAATATGGTCAATGGAGAGGTCAAGGCTAGCCTAACTTTAATAAGCCATCCAATGAAGATAATTCAACCTCTACCTCCAATACAAGAGATATGGTTCTAGTCCATAGTAACTTAGTTTAAGGAGAATAATGTAAGCCTCAAGGAAAATATATGGATGAAAATGAAAGTGGATAACAATATTTGGCATCTCAAGGAGGAGTTACTCCTTAATTGATAGTAGAGGATAAGAATTATATGCAAGAAAAAATAAATAAAGAATGGAAGCCTCAAAGAGTGAGCCTTGAAAAACTTTAAGTGGAAGATAAATTTATCCTCAATCAAAGTTATTCAGTGGAAAATAATAAAATATCAAAGAGGAAGGATTTGGGAGATGTTCATGGTGTTGACACAAGTCCATGTAACCCTCCTACGAGGCAGAAAGGTGTGAATGTAAGTGTGACAGTTCCTATAACTTTTGCACCTATTCAAAATGAGAATGTAGGAAAGGTGAATAAAAGTACCCCATTACCTAAAGCTTGAGGCACTTCTTTACCTTCAATAATACAATAAAAGGTTAGTGTTCCTAATTTGAATATTTTTTATTCCTTTAAGAGTGCTAAAATATTTATATATTTTGGGAAGTTCTTGACATACCCAATCAAAAGGATCTTCTTTAAGAGCATATGTCCCAAGTCTACATCAATCCTCAACAATATATACATGGTGATGTATCCCTCACTAATTATGTTACTCACATTTTTGGACCCTCTAGTAAATCTGAAAAGCCCCCACCTTTATACCTTACTCTCATTATTGGAGATAAGCTTATTCACAATTGCATTTTAGGTAGTGGGGAAAGTAACTCAGTTATGCCCAAGTTTTTGGAAGATAAATTGGGCTTAAAATATGAAACATATGGAAAGGGAGTGATACAAATTGAAGAGACACCATCTAAGTTAGTGGGGTTTACCAAATGTTAGGATTTTTGTTTCATGATTATCTAGACTTTCCTCTCCTTCAAGATATAGTGATATTTGATCTACCTACTCACTTTACTATATGCCTATCAAGGGATTTCACAACCAATATAGGAGGATATCTCTCATATAAGTGGTCCTTCTTAGGATTCAAAACAAGGTATAATTCAAAGGTAACCATTAGAACAAAACCATTACCTAAGTTTCATATTGATCCATATGTAGACGCAAGCTCTAATATCAATTGTACCATCAATGATAAAGAAGAGTATGTTATGGGTGATGGATCATCCTCCAATCTTGAAGGTATCTCTGACCTTCTCCTAAATGAGTATGGTGTTTATACTTATAGACATGATCCATACACTCTAATTAGATAGACTAATTTTTTCACATACATTATCAATGAGGAAGGTGATGGACAATATGAGGTAAGAATTGATAATTATTTTCCATAATATACTAAGGGTAATTACCTTATTCATATTCTTTATAATGATGGTTTTCAAAATATGGTGGATCAAGGTACTAAGGAAGACAAGGCCATTCTACCTACACAAGATGGAGGAGTCCATGAATTTGATATACATAAGGAGGAAGATGATCTATGATAAAGGTACCATGTTATAGTTCAAGAGTTTGAATAGTTGAGTAATATAACTCCCCTTCCTAAGAAGCATGAAATTTGATAGTAAGTTTACTGATTAATCTCCTAAGAATAAAGGAGAGTGTCTTATCAAGAATGAGAATTAATGTCTAGTCACTACTAAGAAGGTTACAGTCATGAAAGAATCCAATGAGGCTAAGGCATAAATGTGTGTGTTTGAATAACAGTCTAGACCTCAGTTTGATATTAAATCACTCTTAGACATGATAGAGTAAAATAATGATAAGATTTATTTTTATAGACATCAAGTGCATCATGTTATAGAAGAAGGTAAATTTGAGACAATTTTGATGATTCCTGAGATTCAATTTAAGGAGTGATAATTAGACATGACATAGGTCAGGTAAAATATATTATAAAATAAGACTCTTGGAGGATAAGATGGAGCATTCATGAGAGATCTAAGTGACACACTTGTATTCAATAGAATATATAAATATGTTGAGTCCTTTGACTACCTAAGTAGACAAGTGTTCATTAACAAGTATACATTACATGAAGGTATGCTTTCTTGGAGAAATAATGATGTAAGAGACATTATCGTTAAACCTAGTTAAAGCAATGATGAATTTGTTTTTCACCTCAAGTGTTTAAGGTATTATACATATTAAGATGGGTGTGCTTTGATTTTGTCTTGTGTGTTTGTTTCCTATTTTTTGGTGTGGTTTGGTGTATTTTCAAAGGAAATTCAATTTCAAGTATAGTCTACAGGTGATTCCATAGCCTAATAGATAGGACAAGCTATTGGTCTTTAGAATAGCTAGCTTACCACCCCTAAAAAATCACTAAATTATTAACTAATTTGACCACAAGTAAAATTAGGTAAACCCCTTGCATATTTAAATTTGTCATAGGGTCTCCTAAGTTGAAAAATTAGTCTTATGTTCTTAAATGAAGTCAAATACAACATGTTTTATCTTTGTCACATTTGTATAGTTAGTCCTATGTCATCTTAAGCCGCTTTTTGGGTCATTAAGTGAGATTATATAGTTTTCATAGGGATAAAAGTGTTTAAAAATCATATAAAAAGTACCATATTCCATAATACGTCAAAGATGGTAGTTTTAAAATTGAATTCTATAGGTTAAATGTCCATCTAAGAAGATCAGATAGTTTCAAGCAATGTTAGGCAATTATATAACATGTACAATAGTTATGGTACATAATAATAATAATTAAAAAGTGTCTATTGATATCCACATAGGTTAATTTCATGCTTAATTAGCTTTGATAGGTCCAAAATTGTCAAAAATTGACCTCTCTCTCTCTCATCACTATCTTAGACAAGCCAAAAAGGTCAATCAGTTTTCACTTGGTACAGACAAAAGGAGGTGAGATGGATCAAGTATACTTGGTGGGTGGTATTAATCAAATTTTACTTAAATTTAATGGAAATAGTCATAGTTTTAGTTTTTTGTGCTTCATGAATCATCACTAAGAGTGTCAGTGACTCTAAACTACCTACACATCCCTAATGGCTTCAATTTTCTTCTCTATTTATAGTGATCTAAGAAAAACAAGTGGTTTAAGTGTTATTAAATGGTATCATATTACTTATCACATGTTTTAAAGTCTTTTTTTAACATATGGATATCAATAAATAAGTAGGAGTACCTCATCTTGGTAGTAGAAGGCTCTATTGGAATTTACAGATATTATTTTCACAATTACAAATCTTGTATTCATGTTTTAGTTTTAAGATAAAGGGTGATATGTTGTTTCAAACCTATCATAAAATGGTTATCAATATTTATTTTTAATTTTTACTCTCAAATATTAGCATTGATGGAGAATATAGTCAGAATTACACATAGTTAGATCTCTTTGTAACTATCACCTACAGTAAAGTGGAACTAAACCTTGGTCAGTCATGTTGATGACACATGAAGGTTTCAATATTTTTAGAGGTTTATAAGGATAAATAAATATGAATTAAATATTATAAGTGTTATATATTGGTTTTTATAACCAATTCCACATACATAATTGTATATCATGCATACCTACATGCAGTTTCCAATAGTGGCCTAAGTCAATACCAATGAGGTAAAAGAGTGCTGAGATGAAGGTGTTGAACTCCTTGAGACCTTTAGCAAAGTCTAAGAGTATAGAGAGTATCATGGTTATAATTTTGAGGCCATTTTATGAAAATATACCTAGGTAATTGTTCTTAGGTTGAGAAAGTTACAATTAGGAGAGTTTACCTTAATCTCTCTAAAAGGGGATTCTGCCTCAAAAAAAATCATTTCATGATGGAGTGTCTTCAGGTATGGACAAACCTAATGGTTTCCATCTTGTATTATAAGCCTATACATAAGTTATTTTCATAATAATTTAGTTTCTTGATCAATAAATAATGATATTTTAGTGGTTCTAACTCAGACACGTTTTGACCTAAAACACTCATTAAAACACAATGGTAAGATGACTAAAAGCAACAAAACTTGTAGTGACCTATAGTGGTGAGTGAGATTATGGTCTCTAGGAATGATATGAGCCCATATAGGTATGGAATGGTATTTGTTACCTCAATACATATAAATTAATGTAAATTATAGGGTTAAGACATACACGATCACCTACAGGAATCCCATGATTCCCTAAATAAAACACTTACAATCCGATTGCAGACCCACAAGGTGTTGATGGAGGGAGACAAGAAGTATGAAATATGGTCATAGTGAATATTATTGTTTTTATATGACCTTATTACCTTATGGGTAACAAATTATTTTGATTATAGTGCTTTGAGGTAGGTCATCACCTACAGGAGTCTTTATTTCTCTTAAATTGCCACCTACTATTTGACTCAGTCTGCAGACTAGTCTAAGTTAGTGGAGAGAGATTGTTTGAAATGATGGAAAATGTATATGATGGATGTACCATGTTTAAAACACTCTCATAGTGGTAATGAAAAATCTTCATGTGATCCTAACATGCAAGGATAAAGTAAAGATAAGTTTCAAACCTTAACCTATAGGGAGTTCAAAGTTTGTGAATAGTCATCAATCCTATAAGCATGTCTTGAATAATTTGTTATTTTTAGGACTATAAAATAGTAATATAACCATGATATTTTTTACATAACATCACCAATACCTAATATATCCTCTCACAATATCATATTGGCTAGGTAAATAGGGAAGTACCCTTTATTTTGTCTTAGATAGAGTGCACTCCATGAATAAAATAACTGCATGCAAAGGGTGTAAAAGGTGAGGGGATGTGATGGGGATTATTTTAAAACTATAATATGATTAAAAATATTAAATTATAGGTTAATAAATTCAATTATTCACCTATATTCTTGAGAATCACTCACAGGTGATCAAAGACTCAATAAAATGGCAATCTAAGCCTTTTATGCCTAAACTGAGCATGAACCCTAATGATACTCAATATATAATTATAATACCATATTAAGCTTAAAATATTTTTGAGATCATTTATTTTATATTTTAATATGAGTTAGAACCACTGGTTTATAGGGGATTAGCCCACACTAGTCATTTTGGCCTAAACTTGCTTCAAGGTGTCCAGAATGTCGTTAAGGAGCTCGATGTCCATCTTCAAGTACTCATATATATAAGGAAAATTTTTAAAAGACATAAATTATTTTGAAATATTTTAAGGAGGTCCTTAAATAGTTCTCAATGTAATTGGTTTAGGGATTGAATGTCTGGGCTTTATAAACTATCACTAAGAACTAGAACAACTAAAAACCCTCTTAAAACCCTTTGTTTAGACCCAATGGATAAAATATGAAAGGATATGCATTAAGAGGTGATAAAATTGACATGAAATGGAATTTTAACTCTCTATCACTCACATCGGATCCATGACATCCATTTTATCTTTACTATCACTTGTACAAATAGACTAAAATTTGAGTTTCTCATAGGTTTTGATGTGTTCTACAAGTGTAGAGGAGAATTGTTGAATGAAAATAATTGAGGGAGGTTTTTAGGTACTTATTATTAATTAATATACTCATATCCTACCACATATAATCACAAAAATTATTTTGATAGACTATTCATTACAGGTAGTCTTAGATAGATAGTGAAAATGAGAAGTGACTACCTTGTTAGAATTTGGGAGGTCCAATTGTGGATATTTTTAAGGTTTGAAGCATGGAGTAGAAGATAAAATGACTTTGAAAATATGTCATAACATCTCTTCCACATATTTCCTTGAGAAATTTCTGGTCACCTTGATGATGAATATTAATATTGAATCCAAGAGGGTTGGTAAGTGATTGTAGATAGTGAACATAATTATCAAGAGGAAGGCTATAAGTTATGGACCTTTATGATGACTATCACATATTTTTTATAACCTTCCTAAGATATTTCATATGTGTCAAATATTCCTAAATTGGTTTATATCATTCAAATGAACTCATCACTAAAATACAATTCCAAGAAGGCTATTTGAAGTTTGTATGCTAACTTGAAGGAGAATGATGAAATTTTGGTGGACACTTGTCCATGATAACATCCTACCTCTTTTTATAATTCATTATCTTTAAATTTAATATATTTTAAAGTCTCTACTCTTGGATTTATGACCTTTCCACTCCTTTTCTTCTCTCTCCTCCCATATGATCTATAAATCCAAACCTTTTTAGCTTTGTAAAAGAATCCAAACTTGGTATGGTGAAGACCTGCTAGTTTGAATATTGTATTTTCCTTTGAAATAAAAAATACAATCTAGTTTGAATTTCATAATATTCTTGTCTAATTGTGTAAATGAGTGCATAGTGAAATTTCAAGTGATAATTATATATCCTTGTCTACTCTTTACTCTTCCATGTATAATGAAAGTAGTTTTCCCTCTAACAATGTTGGTAATATGGTTGTCATTGATGCAAAAAGGGACATTATAAGTATGTAATTATTTTCAATAGATTAAGAATGATTGATGGAGAGAAAATCATGTTTCACAATTTCATTAGTGCAATTTTTTTCATGCTTTTATAGAGGTAATTTATGAATGTTTGAAGTGAAAAAAATATAAGATCCATTATGGGTTTTTCATGAGCATCATAGATATATGGTCCATAGGTTTAGATGAAGATTGATGAGCCCAAAACTGAATTGTCTTTTCTCTCAGACAGTATAGGATTTCTTAGTTAAACCCTAAGGGTTTAAGTCACGGAGTCCATAGGATTATCTATTTTGATGTTGATTGGATATAGTTGGGACTAAGTAGCTTAAGTTATATCTTAATCCCTTATCATCATTATAAAATTAACCTCTTTGACCTAGAAATTACTAGCTCAAAGAAGTGATCAAGAATTTATATTTCCTATGTCTTAAACTTAATATTTGTCCCAACTTGATCAACATATAGAGATTAATTATACATTAGAGATCCAATGAAGCATAGAAAATATAATTTTTCAAAGGCACCTATGAGTAAATGTGTTAGTGTCAAGGGTCATAATCATAGAGATTGCATAGTAAATATACAAAGTAGTTTAAAGTTAAAAGGCCAATGAGCAAAGTGAGAATTCTAAGTGTCTCAATAGCAGAAACTAATAGTGATGTACAAAAGGCATGGTTTAATTCTAAGTGTCACATTCTTGAGAGCTAAGTAGAGACTATGGTTGAGCTTATCAGAAGATGTGATAGTGAGCATATTATCATGCAAATGAGATCTAATAGAGCAAGTGGACTCAGATGAGATAAAGTGCTCAAGGATTATCAACACCATGGTGAGTTAAAAATTGAGTAGGTTTGATAAGTTTTATGGAGTGAAAGCATTATAAAGACTTAGGAAGTAATAATATGAGGAAAAGTGGTTGATGTTTAACCATATACAAAGATAATGATCATGAAACTATAAATATCTAATGGCACATGGGAGATCAAATTACAAAGATCAATAGATGCATTTTAAAGTTGAATAATTAAAGTCCAAAAGTGTACAATGATTTAATAGAGTGCATAATCCTATCATAAAGTGGTTGAAAAGATGCATTTTAAAGATGATAAAATTGAATGTGTATTATTAGATCATGGCACCAAATTTAAGATCAAAGGTCAATATTTAAAGATATGATTAGTATAATGATTGAGCATTAAAACATGAAGGAAATTATAGTTAATCCATAAATCACAACACAAATAATGAGTTAGATCACTATGATCAATCTAATTTATACAAAAAGGCATGTGCATCATAACTAGAGCTTGAGATTTGATAAATATTGTAATGATACAAGGATTCATGGTGGTGGATCAGGAGTTCAAGATTCAGTAAACTTATAGTTTAAGAAATATAAACTAGGTCTAGAACTAGGTGTGATGTGTTATAGTCTGAGTGTGAATATAAAAAATAGATTAACCTAGATCAAATGGTTATATATATATATATATATATATATATATATATATATATATATATATGTCATCTAGGATACAAGTAGAGGTTGATGGTATTATGTCATATAAAAGTATATAAATACACAAAGATAGACTTGAAGAAAGTATGAGCTACTATTGATGAGTTATGTAAAACTAAAAATATAGAGACATAGAGGAACAAATTAAGAGAGGGATGAAGTGTGTAGAATAGGGACATATCTAGACATAGAAACAAAGGGGTAGAGAGAAAAAGGGAACAAAGAGATAATGTGTAGATCATGAGCAGTTATAGATCAGACCTATAATAGAGTATAAAGATTGGATTCTTTTATGAATCAACATTTTAATTTAGAGTTGTAGCTCCATAAACATCTAATTGGTTGGTGCTATCAGATAAGCTAAGTTGATACTCAGTTAGGGGATTGGTGTCTCCTTAGGGTTGGTTCCCTTAAACATTGTAACTAGTGAGGTTTAATTGAGTTGGTACTCAATAAGGGGATTGGTGTCTCCTTAGGGTTAGTTCCCTTAAAAGTGTAACTAGTGAGGTTTGTCAGTGAATCTTTGAACTATGAGGCTAGATTAAAATAGTATATTCTTGTAGCTATTCTCACCATGGGTTTTCCCTTTGGGTTTTCCACATATGAATCTGGTGTCATGTGAATTTATATGTGTGTGATCTCTACATATTTTTTTATCTACATATATCTTTTAATCTATTTTAAAACATATTAAAGGACTAGGTTTAATTGATATACTAATTCACCCCCTCTTAGTAGATAGTTGTGTTCTAACAATTGGTATTATAGCCCCAGCTATTTTGAATAAGCTTAATTAGCTTAGGTATATCTTGGAATGGTGAACACAAATGGATAGTCAATAAGGATCTTCATCAAATAAATAACCTCTCTTTGATGGATCAAACTATGTATTTTAGATCATTAGAATAGAATCATACCTATCTTGATTATGGTTTGATGTATGGATGTCTATTGTGAATATATATATAACTCCTACTATAACTCCTACTAATCAGGATACTAAGAAATCATATGAGAGCAATGCAAAGGCTAAGAATGTCATTCTATGTGGATTGTCTAATTTAAAGTTTGTCAAAGTAATGCATTATCAAAATGTACAAGATATTTGGAACAAACTAAATATCATCTATGAAGGATATTATAAGGTAAAACAAGACAAGACACAAACTTATAAAAGGCCAATAAGGAAGAGAAACTTTTAGACTATCTCATAAGAGTGGATGAAATAGTCAATGCAATCTGAGACCTTAGGGAATAAATGATAGCATCAGTCATTGTTAAAAAGGTCCTAATATCTCTACCATCAAGGTGTGACTCTAAAATATTTATAATAGAGGAAGTAAGAGATATATATAAACTCACTATTGATGAGTTGCATGGAACCCTCACTACTTATGAGATGAGAATGGGAGAAGCAAACAATTTTAAGAGAGAAGCTACATTTAAAGTATCCAATCAAGTAAAAGAAGAAGTATCTTCATTTGGATCTAAGGAAACCAATGAAGAATAAGCCAAATTTGTTAGAAGATTGAAAAGAAGATCTAGAAAGTACAAAGGTAAGTTACCCTTTAATTAATTTAATTATGGTAATGTAGAACATTTTGCTACTAAATTCCCTTACAATAAAAAGGATAACTCTAATCAAGAAGAGGAGAGTAAAAAAGTGAAACACCACTTCTCCAAGAATATGAACTTCCTTAAAAATAAGAAGGGTCTACACATAAAATAATATAGTGACTCATTGGATGATAGTGATAGCTCAGATGATAGTCATGATTGTGCCTTCATGGCTGAGGGAAATGACGTCCTATTAATGGTATTAGGATCAAGTTTTGTGAACCAATAAAGAGAAGAAGTTATAGACTCTGATGAAGAAGAGGAAGGAGAAGTAGATCTAGAGTGTGAACTCATCTGTCATCTATAGATGAGATTGATAAACTGAGAAAAGAGAACTCAAAGTAGAAGAATATTAGACAAAAAGAAATTGAAAAACTATCCAAAAGTCTAATAAATATATAATCAGATAGTAGTGAGCCTAAAGACACAAGTTGAAGAGGCCAAAACAATAGAATATGTAGTCAAACTTGAATTACAATTTAAATCTGATGAATGTATGAAGATAGAAGTAGAATAGTGGCTTTGAGAAAAGAACTTGAAAAGGCTAAAGTAAAAATAGACAAAGGTTTGAAACTAAAATGAGGTTCAAGCATTCTTGATGAGTTAATCAACTCTCAAAATCCTTTAAAATAGATATTTGGTCTTAGTTATGAAAAAGGGAAAAGATCCATAACTAGCACATCTGCAAACCTATATAACAACTTCAAAGTTTACAAGGATACGAAGAAAGACACAAGCACTATTGATGAGAAGAAAGTTGAAAAGAAGCTTGAAGAAAAGAAGAAAGACATTGATTCAATCTCTATAAATAAAATTAAGATGTAGAAGACAAAGGTAGCTGATGCAAATGGTTACATAAAGCTGAAAGACTTGAAGAAGCTAGTCTTGAGAAGACCTCCTCATGTAGCACAGAGAAAGGCAATAACTAGGTATTCCTCATCTTTCTATGGTTATTATTATATTTTTAATCAGTTTGGTCATAAGGCTAGTGAATTTAGTGTTGTACCTAAAATAAGAATAAATTTTGTAAGAAAAATTAATTTACACCCTTTCTAGATACAAATGTAATATGTTATAACTGTAATAATTTTGGTCACATAGCTAAACAATATAAAACAAGATTTGTAAGACCAAAGGTATAGAGTAAAAAGAAAATCATGATTCCTACTGTAAACAAAGGTTTATCAGTCTTTTAAAAGGATAAAAATAATCCCAACAAGAAACCTAAGGATGTGTGGAAAGTAAAAGATCAATATATGGTTTCTCAAATTGCACTCAACATCAAATAGTAAAATTTATGGGTAATAGATAGTGGTTTCTCAAAGATCATGATTGGTGATAAGAGAATGTAAGAAATTGTAATGAAGGATATAATAGCTTGGGAGACAATAATGTAGTAGAGATTCAAGGTAAAGGAACCTTGAACATAAATGGAAAATTACCTACATATGATGTCCTTTATGTTGAAGGATTGAAGCATAATCTGCTATGTGTCATTCAAATGTGTAACAATGGATATAAGGTCAAATTCAATGTATAAGGATACAAGATAAGGCAATATAGAAGAATAGATATAGAAGGGAAAAGAACTTAAAGCAATATCTACAATGTTAATGAAGTAAATGTAGATAGCTAACTTATAGGAAATATTTATGAGAGTTGGTTATGGCATAAAAAAATAGGTCATGTCAACTTTGATAACCCAGTCAAAGTGAGCTTAAATAAGTGTATTAGACACATGCCTAAAATAACCAAACCTACAAACATTACTTTTAAAGAGTGTCAACAAGCCAAGTAGACAAAGGTTAGATTTCAAAAAAAGAAGTATGCAACTACAAAGACTTTAGAGTTATTTCATATTGATCTTTGTGGTCCTAATAAGATAAGAGGATATAAAGGAGAAAGATACTTCATGTTATTTGAATATGATTACTCAATAATGACATGTGTAACCTTTTTGAAGGATAAGTATCAGGTATTTGAAAGATTTAATATATTTATAACCATGGTAGAGAATGAGATTGGATGAAAGATCAAATACTTAAGATCTGATAAAGGTGGAAAATTCACCTCAAAGGAGTTAATAGAGTATTGTAAGAATCATGTAATTAAAAAGTGCTACTCTAAAATAAGGAATCCATAATAGAATGGATTTATTTATAGAAAGAATAGGATAGTCAAGGAGATGGCCATAACAATGGTAAAAAAGGCAAAGTTATCTGATGGACACTAGAGAGAAGCAGTCCAAATAGTAGTATACATCTTGGATAGAGTTCAATTAAGGGTAAATAGAGAAAAAACTCCATGTGAACTATGGTATGGAAACCCTACCTCCCTAAAGTATTTTAGAGTGTTTGGTATTAAATGTTACATTAGGGTAAAGGAGGACAAATTGGGAAGATTTAAATCTAGACGTGATGAAGGAATATTTCTTGGTTATTCCACTCAAATAAACACCTACATGTGTTACAATAAAATGCTACACAAGATTGTGTAAAGCATCAATGTCAAGGTTGAAGAAGGATTGAAAAATGTTGAACCTAATAAGTAAATCTATATTGAAGAATTGGATCTTGAAGAAGACATAGATAATGAAGAGGCTGAGGAAATGAATGAAAGGGCACCTCCAAGATTTGTTCAAAAGGATCATCCTATAGAGTAGATCATTGGTAACAAAAATGAAGGAGTTTAGATAGAGAGAATATTTTCATAGATCAAGGAGCAAGTAAGTTTGGCTCTAATGTCTAAAATTGAGCCTAAAAACTATGTTAAAGCTACCAAGGATGAAAATTGGCTAAAATCCATGGATGAAGAACCGAGTCAAATAGAAAAGAACAAAACTTTGGAATTAGTTCTAAGACCTAACAAGAATATAATAGGTACAAAGTGAGTCTTTATAAATAAGTTCAATGAAGATGGAGATATTATAAATAATAAGGCAAGATTGGTGTGCAATGGATATGAACAAGTTGAGGGTATAGACTTTGAGGAAACATTTACTCCAGTTGCCAGATTGGAAGCCATAAGAATATTTCTAGCATTCTCTATTTATAAAAAGTTCAAAGTTTATCAAATGGATGTCAAGTTTGATTTCCTGAATGGAAACCTAGAAGAAGAAGTCTATATTGAACAACCAAAAGATTTTAGCTATTAGAAGAAGAATATTTTGTTTAAAGACCAAATAAATATTTGTATGGTCTAAAATAGGCACCTAGACCATGGTACTCAAGATTGGACTAATACTTTAACAACAAGGATTCAATAAAATGCAGATAGTAATTTGTACTTTAAATTTGAAGGTGAGTAGATGATAATTATTGTTGTATATGTAGATGACATCATTTTTGGTGATAGAAATAATAGGATGTGCAAATAATTTTCTACTCAAATTCAAAATGAGTTTGAGATGTATATGCTTGGAGAAAATTCTTTCTTCCTTGGTCTACAAATATCATAATTTGATGAAGGGATATTCATATCCCAAACTAAGTATGCTAAGGAAATGCTTAAGAAGTTTGGAATAGAAGAAAACAAGCTAGTTGGTACTCCCATTATAATAGGATGTAAGTTGAGAAAAAATTATGAGTCCCTTCATGTGAATAAGACTATATACAGATCAATGATAGGTAGGTTGTTATAGCTAACTACATCAAGACCTGACATCATGCAAGAAGTGTGCACGGTTGCTAGATTTCAAACTACTCCTAAAGAGTCATATGTTAATGCAGTAAAAAGGATATTTAGATATATCAAGATCACAATTAAGTATGGACTATGGTATTTTAAAGGTGAATATTTCACTTTGATAGAATATGTAGATGTTGATTAGGTAGGAAGTGTGGATGATAGAAGAAGCACTAGTGGTAGTGCATTCTTCCTTAGAAACATACTTGTTTCATGGATGAGCAAAAATTAATAGTCAGTTACTCTTTCTACAGAAGAAAAAGAGTATGTTATAGTAGTGGCATGTTGTACTCAAGTCTTGTGGATGAATAAAATATTGAAATACATCAAGGTAGAGTATAAAAAACCTATATTTATTTTTTGTGATAATTCAAGTGCTATTAAATGTTGATGCTTAAAATTTGCACTTGATTCTAATGAACAACAATGGGAAGCTTCAAGCTGTGGGATGTTGCAGCTTGAAACAACCTCCAGATTTTAGAGAAGTTGGTCTCTTCTTTTGTATTAGGTGTGGGGAAAAAAGGATAGAATATTACATAGGAACACAAATGCACGAATTGAAACCTAACTATGGTGATGCACCTGAGTGTAATTTGATCCTAATCCTAAGCATAGTGAGACTATATGTAGGATTCATTCACATTTAAGAGAAAACAAGTGCATGATCAATGTAAAAGATTGAAACAATAGAAATAGAGGCTCATAATAGAGGCTTCTTTTGCTAAGATATATAAAATGTCAACAAAGGTATAGTGTTCAATCTTCTTGTAAGAATCTTCCAATCACATAAAAGGGGCAAAAACATGTACATTTATATAGAACATTTGATTCAAGAAAACAAGACAAAAACAAATGATGTTCCTAATCACAACTCTAGAAAATCTATAGTCTAGACTACTTTTTCAAATGACACAGATAATATCAACAAAGGCATAGAGTTCAATCTTCTTAATTCATTCAGCCATATAAAAGGCACAAAAACATGCACAGTTACGTCAACTTTACAATTCAAGAAAATGAGACAAAATCAAATGATATTACTTGGTCACAACTCTAGAAAATCTAAAACTATAGAGTCATCTTCCTCTTTACAATAATCCCCACTCCTCTTTATAGCCTCAAAGTTAGAGGTAAAAGTGTGGCGTTTGGTGCATTCAATGCCTTGGATGTATCTTGGTCTTATCAAGAAGGGCCATGCTAGAATGGGGTGACTACTCTGATTGTGGCATGGAGATTCATGACTAAAACCTCCTTTTGTGCCTGAATTTCCTCATTCAATCACCTACTTAGCTGCTCAACTATCCATTTTGGCTCCACTTATAGGGGACAAATAGATGGCCCTTTAATGCTTGTAGGCTCCAAAAATCTCCTCGATTAACTGTTCCATCTACCAAAAATAACTCCCACTAAGTTTCCCTCCATCTCGCTTTGCTATAACAGATACACTGAACACTCTATTTTTTTGAAATAGGAGAGGACACTTAGTCAATTTATTGAAATTCTCCTTATTGCTTAGAAGGCACTGGAGAATGACACTTTGCACTTTTTGCCTAATTATCGAAGACATGCAGCTCTCTCCACTTATGTTTAGCTATGTTGTAGAATTATTTGGGGCACATATTAGGCTCCTATGGATGGTGACATTTGGTAGCTTCCATAGACCTTTGAAATAATACCTGAGACCTACCACAATATTTATTTGGTAAAGATGATCTCTTGAGAGTTGACACATAGAGGCCTACACCATTCTTGGGAAGATACGTGGCATATTTTGCTTTTCTTACTAGGGGTATGTGGCATCTTCTGCTTCTTTTAGGAATGGAGTAGAAAGGGGCTCAAAAAGTTACACTTGGTAGCCTCCGCTGCTCTTCAACACTTAAACAAAATGAAATGATGCTTTCATGTCCTCTGAATAGGTACTTGACCCACTTTGGTTTTTTGGGACACTCCCTTGAAGTACCTAATGAACCAAAATAGTTCAATGGTTCAACGGTTCAACACTATGCATCATTACATGTAAAATGAGGTATTAAACCAAAAATGTTAAACTAAGGCATTAAACCTAGGCATTGAACCAACTGTCCTTCAGATGCTAACATGTGGTGACTTCCACTTTCCTCTAAAAAGGTAGTTCAGGGCCTTTCATGACTGCCACCTAGCACTTTTCGCTTCTTCTTGCTACTTAGCTTATTGAAGACCTTTGCTAAGAAATAGAATGAATGCAGGTGCTGATACGAGATGTGGATGCTGACACATGGTGCATTTTAGCTAGCTACTATTGGATACATGGCATGATCTGTGGCTCTCTTAAAAGTTATGAAAAGTGTCTCAGAGGGTGTCAGTTGGTTGGCTCTATGTTTCAAAAAGTGACACTTGGAAGCCTCCACTACACTTCGACACTTAGATGGGAAAGAATTGAAAGAAACAAACCTACACCTACTCCAAAAATCTAATACCATGACCAAGGTATGCGGGAACCAAAACTGCAGTGCGCGACTAAAAATTTGAAATGCAATGTAGAGTAAAAATTTACTCTATAGTTACTGGCAACCCCCAGGACTTTTGAGCCTACTCAAAAAGAAAACTCCACCTCCCACTATATCAAAATTGTGAAATTTATAGCTTCAAAATAGCCGTCGACATGTGTTTAAAACACTCGTTTTAAAAGAAAAGTGGGAAAACAATGAAAAAAACAATGCAAGAAAGGGAAATTATTTAACTATAATACATTAGAGACCCAAGCTAATTGAAATGACTTAAATAGATTTTATTTACAAGAATATCTTTAGGTTCTCCTTCCATTGATTCTAGCTCAAATGAATTCTTTTGCTTCCATGCATGAATTTTATACAAGCCAGTCCATAATGCTTCAAATTTGGTATGCTGACCCAGCTTGGCAACTCTTGCATCCCATTTCAAAATAATTGAGCCTAATTCAAAATTAGGATTTGAAGTCTTTTTATCAAAATAGTTTTTAACCATTCCCTAATGCTTAATCAATGAATCATGGGCTATATCCCTCTTTTCCTGAACTTCCAAAAGTTTTGCGAGTCTGACCTGCATGGGGCCATTTTCTTCAATTTTAATTTGATTGATCAGCTGGAGAGCGGGGATTTCCAAGCTTAAGGAAATCACAACAAACTTTCCATATACCAATTCATATGGGGACATTTTGATCACCTACTTAGGTGTGATTCTATCAGCCCATAGTGCTAGATTAAGCACATTATGCCACTCTTTGTGATGATCAGCCCCTACTCTTTTGATCAGTCTTATCAGGTTCTTGTTGGTTGATTTTACCAGACCATTACCTTGAGGGTAATGTTAGATGCAGTCTTCAAATATATTCCATGTTTCAAGGCAAAGTCAGATATTTTAGACCCCAATAATGCTTTAGCATTATCTAAAATTATGGTGTGAGGAGCACCAAAGCGAGTAGTGATACTTCCTAGAAAATCTAAGATCACATTCTTTGTTGCTTCCTTAAGTGGGACTGCCTCGATCCATTTGGTGAAATAGTCTATGGTAGTTAATATCCATTTGTGACCCATACTGGACACTAAATTTATCATCCCAATGAAGTCAAGACCCCATTGAGAAAAAGGTTCATCCATAATTATAGGACTAAGGGGCATGGTTGCATTCCTCCTCATCCCCATATAATATTGGTAGGATTGACATTTTTTAGCCAACTGATAACAATATACAAATAAAGTAGGCAAGAAATACCCTACCTCACTTATCTTTATGCCTATGGTCTTCACAGAAAAATGCCCCCCTAATATTCCATGATGCATTTCATGTAGTATTCTCTTGGCTTCAAACTGTTCTACACATCTTAACAATTTTCCATCAAAATTTCTTCTGAAAAGGACTTGTTCAATTAAAGCAAAATGAACTCCCTGTATCCTATAATATCTCCTCTTACTTTAAGGGAGTTCTCTTAGATAAACCCCATTCTTCATAAAAATAATCCTGCTTGTGACCCAGGATTCTTGATCATCCTCCTTTATTTTTAGCACCATCTCCATCTCTCCTTTTGAATCTACTTCCTCAGGTAACATCTTTTCTAGCTCTTGGGTTATATATTTGCATAGACCCTTGCCTCTAACTAGCTTGGTGGGTCTGACCTCTACATCATATTCTAGGATCTTAGTGATCCAATTGGCTCTTTTCTCAGTAATTTCTCCCTCTGTGATGTATTCCCTGACACTTGGGTGAGCTACAACTATCAAAACTTTGTTCCCTGATATCAGATGCCTAAATTTTTTGAGGGCTTTTACCATGGCATAGGCTTGTCTTTCCACAAAATTGTACATGGTATCACAATCCCTGAGAGTTCTTGAGAAAAAGGCTATTGGATATTCCTCCTCTAGCCTATCATTCTTTTGAGTCAAGACAACAGCAATACTTGACTCTCCTCCATAGACATACATTACAAAGGGCTTGAAAAGATCTATATTTTTAAGCACTAGGGATGCTAAGATAGCCTTCTTGACCTCTTCAAAGGCTTTCCTTCCTTTTGTAGTCCATTTGAAGACCAAGTCTTTCTTTAGCAAGAGTGTCATTGGTCTTACCAAGCCTGCAAAATCAGATATGAATCTACTGACAAAATTGATCTTCCTTAAAAAGGACTGAACTGCCTTTTTATTTACTAGAAGAGGTAGGTTCATTATAACTGTGATTCTCTTAGGATCTATAGAAATTCATTCTTTAGATACTATATGTCCCAACAATTTGCTCTGAGGTACAACAAAGATGCATTTCTTGGGATTCAATGATATCCCAAAATCCTGACATTTCTTGAAGATAGATTCTAAATGGTCAAAATGATCATCAACATTTTTTGAAAATATAATGAGGTCATCTAGATAGACCAAGATAATCTTATTTATAAGCTCCCCAAAGGCTATATCCATAGCTCTTTGAAAGGTGACTCCTGCATTTGACAGACCACAAGGCATCTTAGCATATGCAAATGTTCCCCATTTGGTAGTAAAAGCAGTTTTGTATTGATCTTCATCAGCCAACCAAATCTAATTGTATCCAAAGAAACCATCTAGTAAAGAAAACCTCTTCAATCCAACCACAGTTTTTATAATTTGTTCCATGGAGGGCAAGGGATAGTGGTCTTTCAGAGATGCTCTATTTAGGTCTCTGAAATATACACACGGTCTTACATCTCCATTATTTTTCCTAACTGGTACTAGATTTGATATCCAAGTTGAGTGCTTGATTGGAAATATTATTTTGGCATCTAAAAGTTTCTGCAGCTCATCTACCATTAGAGGTTCAATCCTTGGGTTTACTAGCCTCTATTTCTGTCTGATGGGCTTAGACTCTTCAGTCAATTTTATTGTGTGCTGGATAATGTCTCTATTGTATCCATGAAGGTCTTCATAGCTCCAAGCTATGACTCTATCATATCTCTAGCACAATTTGATTAGTCTTTCCTTCTCTTCTTGAGTTGCAAAATTCCCAACTTTTAGCCTTTTCTCATCACTCACCTCTGTTCAAAATAATCCACTTTGTCTACATGGAACCTTTTCTTTTCTAGGCTTACATCCTTTGGGTCAAACTAGTTTTCTAAGGTGATCAATCCCTTGGAAAAATTATTAGTCCTCAATTATATAATCTGATCACCATATGCCTCTTCAATTTTGGTTTGCAACTGATCAACAAACTCATCTAATTGTTGTAAGAAAGAGACTACCTGAGAATCATTTTCAAATACCTGCCAATTCTCATCATTGTCTAGAGTGGTCAGCCTCAATAGAACTTTTACTGACTCATTGTTAACCAATAGGCCAGTTGCTAGGTTAAACTGTGAGCCAATCTGGGCCATCCTATCAGCCTCAAAGTTTTGACTTCTAGGTACTATCTCAATATTGAAAGCTTTAAAATCTTCTATCAAATCCCAAATCCTATGCTTGTAGGATCTCATTCTCACATTTTTAGCTTCTACCTTTTCCCTAATTTGCTTTACTAATAAAACTAAATCTCCTTTTACTTTTAAGTTCTTTATTCCCTTTTTCTTAGCTAACAAGAGCCCATGTACTAAAGATTCATACTCAACATCATTATTAGTGCAAGAAAATTGGAATCGGGAGCGGTAAGACAAATTCCTGCTCCAGCACCATGTTTGCTTCTAGCCCCATCAAAATTCAAAGTCCAGATCTCTGAATCTTAAGTAGTGGGTGCCTTTTCCCTTATAACATTTTGGATTTCTTGGTCCTCATAAAAAATGACATACATGCCTAGACCTGTAGAGTCATAGTTCCCATATAGGTCGCTATGCATCATAGCCAACATTTGGTTATTTTCTTCTTCCTGATCATGCTCAGTCCAGTCACCTAGTTTTTCAACAAAAATCCTTTCTTAGTTATTTAACATGGCATGATCTACTTCTAATCTTGTTGTTGGTTCGTTGGTGATATGGTCCTTTGATAGTGGTTCAAATAGAATTTTCATCTTCGAACCATACCGGGTTCTCAGGATGAGGTGAGACCAATCAAGAGACATATATCCTCCTATTTTTGTTGTAAAGTCTCTAGATAAACATAAACCAAAAATAGGAGGTATATCTATGACAACTATATCTTGGTTGACAATTATGTTGGGACATATGTATAATTGTAATGGGAGTTGTTTAATTCTCCCTATAGTTTGTACTATTTTTCCATCTAGCTGCATAACTCCTTTTGCAAGGGGTTCATATTTTATTTTCAAAGCATTAGCTATTTGCTTGGGCATCACAATTGTACCAGCTCCTAAATCTATTAATGCATTATGCAAGAGTTTCTTTCCAACTATCAGAGTCAAATAGAAAGGCTCTGGCTTGGATTTACTTACTTGTGTTGCATCATTCACAAAGGCCGTTATCTATTGAGGAACTGTACCTTTGAGCTTTTCTTTTCCAGCAGGTCCTTCTTTGGAAACAACACCTTTGGGCACTACTTGGCCTTGCAGAGCTTCTTGTAATAGTGTCTTCTGTTCAGTAATAGCCAATATTTCCCACATTGATACCTGGGATGGGGTCTTCTTTAATTGATCCACTACATTGATCGGTCCCAAAGACTGCATTTTTTGGACATAGGGGTACCTCATTTTTTCCTGAATTTGGGCAGGAATCCCTTGGTCTTGCACTAGATGAGGCATTTCTTGTCTAATAGTAGAGTTTATTTACCCTTGAGATGGAGGATTATTCTTGACATGACCACTTACAATCTCGATCTGCTCTACCATTCTCCTCTTTGATCTGGTGTAATAATTAGATTGTACCACTGGCCTTTGGGAGGTAGATGCTTCATTTAAGAGAACTGCTTCTTCATCTTCAATCCATGAGAACAAAGCATGCTCCAGGGCTATTTTTTCCTCTTGTTGTAAGGACATTCCTTGCATCTAAGCCACTAGAACTGAATTCTATATATCAAGAGACTAGTAGGCTTGATTTTTACTGGTACTACCAAACTGACCATCCATTCTTCTTTGCTCAGCCACCCTTTGTTGTAGATTACCCCTAGGACAATCTCTAGGTGTATGAGCATCATTGCAAGGGAAACACCAAGCATTAGTATCATCCACATAATTATTTGGACTTGGAACCATCTCCCTATTTGAGTTAGGAGGAATGGTCTGTGAGGGTGTGGGAACTGCAACTAATTGATTCACTGGTTGATGGTTAGTTTGTTTTGGAGGACCTTGATATTGGTTTGGTTGGGATGAAAACCTATTTCCTTGGTAGCCTTGATAAGGGGGCTTAGGGAAAGTATTCTACTACCTCTTAATATTAATCAGATCATTGGAAAACATCCTCAAGATATTCTTGATATCATCCATCTCAGATGACTGGGCAGGGACATGTTCTTTCATGGATGATTGAGGGTAAGAGTACATAGACATAGTTGGGCTTATAGCTTTAGGAACTTCTTGAGGTAAGGGAAAAGAAATTTCTAGGAACATAGGCATGGGAGGTCTTAGAGGTAACTTTCCAGCATCTATTAAATGATTCTCAGCTTTGACTGCATATTCATAAGCCCTTGGAAAAGTGTGTCCTCCTAGTGACTAAATCATAATAGATATATCTGAATTCAAAGCTTTGAGATAAAACACTATGGCCATACCAGGTGGTGGTTTAGCTGTAGCAGGGATTCTATCCCAAGTTTTTTGAAATTTGGTGTTGAAATCAGTCATGTCCTCTTGTGGTCCCCTTTGAATAGTGATTAACCACTATAACAAAGAAGACTTATCACCCTTCTCTACAAATCTTTCAAAAAATAGATCTCTAAGCTGGTCCCACGTAGATATGGTATTCAGGGTCAAAGACTGATACCATTCTAAAGCCTTTCCTTTAAAAGAAGCTGCTAATAACCTAATGGCCACATTTTTCTATGTGACAACATGTATAACATAGACATCTGATACATCTTGAAGATGTTCTGTAGGTGTTTTTGAGTCCTGCCCACTAAATTTGGGTAGAGCTTTTAGGGCATTTATTGGGATAGGATCCCAAATAGCTAGTGGTGTTGGGAGGATTAAGGGACTACCAGTGTTCCAGCTTGCATAATTTCTTGGGGGAATAGAGGCTCCCATTTTTAGTATTGGTGCAAACTAGTTAGCTCTTCTTCTTGGACTTATCACCAGAGGTGGTAAAAGAATACATGGATTTATAGCATATTGTGATCTTGTGACTAGTCCACAGCTCTGACTCCTCGTTACTCTCTAGTTCATACAGTCTTGAAAGAAACTTCAATATTGGTCCCATCAGGTGTGCCAAAAACTATTGATGATTAAAATTTGTGCTTGATTCTAATCAACAACAATGGAAAGTTTCAAAATATGGGATATTGTGGCTTGAAAAAACCTCCAAATTTTAGAGAAGCTAGTCTCTTCTTTTGTATTAGGTGTGGGGGAAAAAGGATAGAAGATTAAACAAGAATGCAAATGTAGGAATTGAAACCTAACTATGGTGATGCACCTGAGTGTAATTTGATCCTAATCCTGAGCACAGTGAGACTATATATAGGATTCATTCACATTTAAGAGCAAACAAGTGCATGATCAATGTAAAAGATTGAAACAATAGAAACATAGGCTCATAACAGAGGCTTCTTTTGCTGAGATACAAAAAATGTCAACAAAGGCATAGTGTTCAATCTTCTTGTAAGAATCTTCCAATCACATAAAAGGTGTAGAAACACGTACATTTATGTAGAACTTTCATTTCAAGAAAATGAGACAAAAGAAAATGACATTTCTAATCACAACTCTAGAAAATCTATAGTCTAGACTACTTTTGCAAATGACATAGATAATATCAACAAAGGCATAGAGTTTAATCTTCTTAATTCATTCAGCCATATAAAACGCATAAAAACATGCACAATTACATCAACTTTACAATTCAAGAAAATGAGACAAAAGCAAACGATATTACTTGGTCACAACTCTAGAAAATATAAACCTATAGAATCCTCTTCCTCTTTACAATAATCCCCACTCCTCTTTATAGCCTTAGAGTTAGAGGTAAAAGTGTGGCATTCAGTGCATTCAATGCCTTAGATGTATCCTGGTCTTATCAAGAACGGCCATGCTGGAACAGGGTGGCTTCTTTGACTGTGGCATGGCGATTCATGACTACTACCTTATTTTGCACCTGAATTTCCTCATTCAATCACCTACTTAGCTGTTCAACTATACATTCTACCTCCACTTACAGGGGACAAATAGATAGCCCTTTAATGCTTGCAAGCTCCAAAAATCTACCTAGTGAACTGTTCCATCTACCAAAAATAACTCCCACTGAGTTTTCCTCCATTTCACTTTACTATAACAGATATATGAACACTCTATTCTATTGAAATGGGAGAGGACACTTAGTCAATTTCCTAAAATTCTCCTTATTACTTAGAAGGCACCAGAGAATGACACTTGGCACTTTCTACTTGATTTATCGAAGACACGCGACTCTCTCCACTTCTCTTTAACTATGTTGTAGAATTATTTGGGGCACATATTAGGCTCCTACAGATGGTGACATTTGGTAGCTTCCGTAGACCTTTGAAATAATACCTGAGACCTACCACAATCTTGATTCAATAAAGATGATCTCTCAAGATTTGACACATGGTGGCCTCTATTGTTCTTGGGAAAATATGTGGCATCTTCCACTTCTCTTACTAGGGGTATGTGGCGTCTTCTACTTCTTTCAGGAATAGAGTAGAAAGGGGCTTGAAAAGTGACACTTGGTGGCCTCCGCTGCTCATCAGCACTTAAACAAAATGAAACGATGCTTTCTTGCCCTTCGAATAGGTACTTGACCCACTTTGGTTTTTGGGGACACTCCCTTGAACTACCCGATGAACTGAAATAGTTCAATGGTTCAACGATTCAACACTATGCACCATTACATGTTAACCAAGGTATTAAACCAAAAATGTTGAACCAAGGCATTAAACCAAGGTGTTGAACTAACTATCCTTCAGATGCTGACACGTGGTGACTTCCACTTTCCTTTGAAAAATTAGTTTAGGGCCTTCCACGACTGGCACTTGGCACTTTTCATTTCTTCCTGCTACTTAGCTTGTTGAAGACCTTTGTTGAGAAATAGAATGAACACAGGTGCCGATACGAGATGTGAATGCCAACACATGGTGCATTTCAGCTAGCTGCTATTGGATACGTGGCATGATTTTTGGCTCTCTTGAAATTTATGAAAAGTGTCTCAAAGGGCACTAGTTGGTCAGCTTTGTGTTTTGGAAAGCAACACTTGGCAGCCTCCATTGCACTTCAACACTTAGATGAGAAAGAATCGAAAGAAACAAACCTATGCCTGCTCTAAAACTCTAATGCCATGACCAAGGTATGTGGGAACCAAAACTACAGTGCACAACTAAAAATTTGAAATGCAATGTAGAGTAAAAATTTACTCTATATTAACATATCAAAGAATCTAGTGATGCATTCTAGAACAAAGCACATATCAGTTATCACTTTTTAAGAGAGAAGGTTATAGATCAAGAGGTCATAATGTAATATTTATCAACTAAGGATAAAATTATAGACATATTCACCAAACCCCTTCCCAAGGAATAATTTAAATATCTGAGATAGAAGTTAGGAGTGGTGGCTTCTACACCACATCACTAAATCTTAGAGATAGGGCATGATTTCAGGGGGAGAATCATAGAAGCCTTATTAATTCCTAGAAGAAGAGACTAAAAGAAAATTACGTATACATACATTTTAAAAATTGTAATGAGTTGATGGTTGTAGATTCTTGGACAAACTCCTCTATATAATAAAAGGGGAGAAATTTTTGGACAAACATTGAGAAACATGGAGTCCCTTTTCCATTGATGTCAAAGGGGATGAAAGAGTACAAATGTTATCTATAAAAGCAAAAAGTAAAGCAAGTGTCCAATTTGAGTTTAGGAAAATTTTACATTGATTAAATGGGAGCACATTTGGTGTGAATAGATTCAACTTACATTCATCAAAAGCCAATGTAAACAATGCCAGAGAAGGAGTAAAGTATCATAAGATTAGAGCATTCAGTTTGCATCAAAGAATTTAGTTTTCCATCAATGCCAAAGGGATATATTGTTGGAAATATGGTTATCATTGATGTATAAAGTGACATTATAAGTATGTCATTGATGTTAAAGGATCAGACATGATTGATGAAGAGAAGAGCATGTTTCATAGTTACACTAGTGCAAAGTTGTCATGATTTTATAGAGACTATTTATGAATGTTTGAAGTGAAATAGATAGAAGATTTGTTATGGGTTTTTCATGATAATTTTATATATATGGTCTATAGGTTCATGTGAAGAGTGATGATCCTAGAATTGAATTATATTTTATCTTAGACATTATAGGGTTTCTCAGTTAAACCCTAAGGGATTAAGTCATGGAGATCACTATATTTTATATTTTGATGTTCACTAGATATATCTAGGACTAGGTAGATTAAGATATATCTTAAGCCCTTGTCATCATTGTAAAACTAGCCCCTTAGACCTAGCAATTACCAGCTTGAAGTAATGATCAAGACTTTATGTTCCCTAATTCTTAAAATTAATATTTGTCCTAGCTTGATCAATGGCTAGAGCTTAATTATATGCTAGAGACCTAAAAAATCATAGAAAATTCAATTTGTCAAAGGCGCCTTTGAGTAAATGTGCTAGTGATAAGTGTCACAATCATAAAGCCTATATAGTAAATCTATAGAGTGGTTAAAAGTTAAAAGGTCAATAAGCAACATGAGATTGCTAAGTGTGTCAATAGTGACAACTGACAATAATGTGTAGAAGGAACATGTTAATGCCAAGTGTCACATTCTTGAGAGCTAAGAAGAAATAATGATCAAGCTTATCAAAATATCTGATGGTGAGCAGATGATCATGCAAAAGAGATCTAATAAAGTGAATGGACTTAGATGAGATAAAATTCTTGAGGTTTATTGACATAGTGGCAAGTTAAAGATAGAGAAGGTTTGAGAAGATTGATAAAGTGTAAGCATTATAAAGAATCATGAAGCAACAACAAAGGATAAGTGATTGATGTTTAACCATATATAGAGATAATGATCATGAAACTATGAAGATCTAATGGCTTGTAGGAGCTCAGATCAGGAAGATCAATGAACATGTTTTAAAGTTTAATAGTTAAATTTTGGATGTGTACAAATATTGAATGAAACACCTAAGCCTATCAGAGATTGATCAAATGGAGGTGTTTTAAATATGATAAAATTGAATATGGATCATCAGATCATGGTGCCAAAGTTAAGATCAAAGGTCAAAATTTAAAGATAAGATCAATCTAATGGTCAAGCATTAGAACATGTAGGAACTTATAGTTAAGCTATAAATCATGACATAGACAATGAGTTAGATTTCTATGATTGACCTAATTTTTACAAAAATGCAGGTGAATCATAACCAAAGCTTGAGATTTGATAAATATAGTAATGAGACAAGGATTTGTGGTAGTGGAGCATGATTTCAAGATGTGGGAAACTTGTAGTTCAAGAAATATGAACTAAGTCCAAAATTGGGCATGATGTGTTACAATCTAAGTGTGAACATAAAAAAGAGATTGACGTAGATCAAATGGTTTTATATATATATATATATATATATATATATATATATATATATATATATATATATAAGTGGATTAGTGGTAGTGGAGCATGATTTCAAGATGTGGGAAACTTGTAGTTCAAGAAATATGAATTAAGTCCAAAATTGGGCATGATGTGTTACACTCTAAGTGTGAACATAAAAAAGAGATTGACCTAGATCAAATGGTTATATAATTTATATATATATATATATATATATATATATACATATATATATATATATATATATATACATATATATATATATATATATACCATCTAGGATATAAGCAGAGGTTGCTGGTATTGTGTCATATTGAATTATATAAAGATATAAAGATAGATGTGTAGAAAGTATGAGTTTTTGTTGATGAAATATGTCGACCTAAAAATATAGAGACATAAAGGATTAGAGTGAGAGAGGGATGAAGTGTGTTGAATAGAGACATATCTAGACACAAAGATAGAGGGGTAGAGAGAAGAAAGGCAAAAAGAGATAATGTGTAAAGCATGAGAAGTTACAAATTAGACCTGTAAAAAATAATAGAGATTGGATTATTTTATGAATCAACAGTGTAATTTGGATTTGTATCTCCATAGACATTGTATTTTTTGGTGCCATCAGATAAGCTAAGTTGGTGCTCAGTTAAGGGATTGGTGTCTCCTAAGGGTTGGTTCCCTTAAACATTATAACTATTGAGGTTCAACTGAGTGGGTGCTTAGAAAGGGTATTGGTTTCTCTTTAGGTTCGGTTCCCTTAAAAGTGTAACTAGTGAGGTTTGTTAGTGAGGCTAAATTAAAATAGTAGATTCTAGAAGCTATTCTTACCATGGTCTTTCCTTTTGGTTTTTTTAGTTATAAATATAGTTTCATGTGAATTTGAATGTGTGTGATCTCTAAATATATATTTTTATCTACATATATCTTTTAATATATTCTAAAAGGTATTAAAGGACTAGTTTTAGTTGATCTACTAATTCACCCCTCTCTTAGTAGATAGTTGTGTTCCAACAAACAAGTCACATGAAGTGTAGTCAAGTGCATTTGTCTATATCTAAGTGTAAAGAGTAGCATCCATGTCTATAATTTGATCTTATGTTCACTTACCTTGATAATTACAATGCATGTCAACTCCATGTTTAAAATACCTATGTTAGATAAATCTATGATATTGAGACTAGTATTGTTAGTAAAGTTTCATAGTGAAAGTGTATGGTATTCCAGTGGCGATCATTCTAGTCTATCACATAATTAGAGTAGTTTACTTTCATGTTTAATTTTATCTCTTTCCATCCAATAAATCATGTAGTGTAGGTGATAAGCTATCAAAGAGAAATCTAGGGAGATATATGTTAAACCTAGAGGTTGACCTCTACTATAGGCAACCCATAGGCCTAGAGGTAATCCAATGTTTCATTCAATATAGAGAAGGCTTGAAAACCCTCTTTAAGGTGAAATATTAAGTGACAACATGACCAAACAAGGAAAAAATTAATTCTTTAAAAAAGAAGTCAAACACTTAATATAAATACAAAAACATTAATGAAAGCAATCAAAAGACATGAAAGACTTAATGAACCTAATAGCAATGACCTCTAGGCATTCTCTAGAAGACTTCCATGAAAGTATAAATCTATACATGATACTCTCAAAGAGCTACTTGATAAATTTTGGAAAGATAATACAATAGTTTTTCCCAATGAAAGATATGTAGTGAAAAGAAGAGTTAGTTCTTGTAACCATGAACCACATCTGAAACATTGATTGGATATGATTCAAACACAATTATACTATAATTTTTTGTAAAAACATCTAAAAATTTATATTTGTAAAAGATATTTTGATATGGACAAACCTTTTTATGTAAAAATAAATCACACATGCAACACTTGTTTTTATAGGTAATGTTATCACTTAGATTTTGCACCCATCTTTGTGTGGTAGTATGTTGTATAGTATGAATTGAAAATTACGGAAAATATAATGACACAATGGGATCACCTCCAAGATATGGGACCTTGGATAATTGAGGTGAACCTGTGGATAATTCCATATTATTTTAACTAATTTTAGTGCAATTGATGTATTAGCAGTTAACATTAAAATAATACTTCTTAGTGATCTTACTCGTAACTAGGGTTTAAATTGTGAGTAAAAGAGTTTTAGAATGAATTTTAAAACTAGAAAATGGTGATTACACCAAATTATTATATTGTAACTTAATGCTTGATTTATATGAATATAATATAAAAATAAATATACTAAAATGTATTGAAGCACAAACTTATACAAGTATGAAACCAAAGGTAATGTTGGGCACTTATCATATAAGGAATAAGATTATTTATTTTCCCTCAACAAGTTTTCAAAAGCGTAGAAACAAATATGATAGATTAACATATATTATTGAAATAATATTTAGCGAATTTAGAAATAAAATAAATAACTATTCATACACAAAGATAACATAGATAATAAAGGCAAAACTTCAATCTATTATCACTCTCCAAGTTATAACATGTAGATTAATTCTTCAAAATAAAGAATAATTTCTCAAATAGAAAAAATATTGATGGGTTATGTTGGGTACCCATATTTATAAAAAAACACTCTCTTGAAAGAGAGGAAGTTAACCAAAACCTTATACCTAGCTAAAGAGCAAGAAACTATGGGAACTTCATGCAAATTGTATCCTCTTTAGTTTGGAATAGCATCCTTGGTAGAATAAATGGCTAGAAAAGAAACATGCAACTACTAGGAACTTCAATAAGTGATGGACGAGTGGAGAAATACATTTGAATATTCATTCAAACATCCTCTTCCTTGAATTATGTTGTTATTATCCTTTCCAAGAATTAGGACACCAAAATGAACTATTACTTGATAAAGTTGAATGCTTTTAGATATTTTAGGTTATAACTTGAAAAACCTAATTTGTATTTTATAGATGAGAGTTTTAAAACCTTTTATGTAATTCAACTTAACAAAAAGGAAAGTGTAAATTACAACTATCATTTTTGGCAGCTCTTTCTGAGAAATGTAGTTTAAAAAATGTATTTTATTGAAATAATTAGTCCAAAATCATAACCTCTAAAGATTCCTTGTCCTTCTTTGCTTATATCTTTTTAATGTAAGCATCGTTGCTTTTAAATATTTCTTGGTGGCAATATTAATCAAGACCAAGTGATTAAAGGTTGTTGATCTCACATTGTACCATTACTTTAGATAGTTCCCTAGATGCATCCTTGTATACTTGAGTGCTTTTCCCCATTTGATCTAATGTATTGTGATACCTGATGAATTGATGGTTGGAACTCAAATTAAACATTGTATCCCATGTTGACTCTCTCTCGACTAATCCTTTGAGTTTGTCTCAAACCCATTAAACCAAAATAGTTTGATCTTTATAATCTATTTATTCACATAACAATTTACTAAGTAAATCTTAAATTTCATCGATTACATCAATTTCCTTATCACATGTAACCTTGGCCTTATGAATACTCTTAGTGAGTATCATAATTTTAAAATGCACTACATTGTCTAGCTCCTCATGCTCTACAAAACTCTTCAATATATTCTTTGCTATGAAGGTGTTAGCATCAATTAGGTTAATAACCTATAACCTTAGAAAAAATATATTCATTTTTTCAATGTCCTCCTCATACTTGATTATTTCTTCTTTCAAAGATGCTCAATCATCCTTCAGAATCTTGTAGTAATCCATTACTAGCTCTATCACTTTGTTTACTTAAATGATGAGTCCTTAAACCTAGTATTTTATGGCCCTTCCCATAGTACCAATCTCTGTCATTACTTCAAATGTTTTTATCAAATAATTGAGTAAGATATTTTATTGGTTGGGCTACTAGATCGATGAAATTTTTTAGGGTAGTTGTCAACTACTCAAATTTATTCTTTAGTTCATCCTTTGTGACCTTGTCACTATTCATATTCTTAAAAATATAGCTAATGCTTAACTAAACATCATGTTTCATCCCCTCTCTAGTCGAATAACCTAGGGATACCCTAGATATTTGATAATCTCACACCTCTAGATCTCCTTTTATTTGTTTGATGGTGGGACTATTATTTCTACATATCTCTCCCCTAATAAATCATATGATATAGTGGATAGGGTTTTGGGGCCTACTTTTGATCTTTTGGATGCTTCTAGTAGATCAAAGTCTTGTGTGTTGGGAGACACCATTTGTTTCCACTTCTTCATTACTGATATGTTATCCATCTTGGAGCGGTATCCTATGAACCTAGCACTATAATTTGTGAGTTTTTAGTTGAAGTTGCTACACTAGTGGTTATTGTGAGTAGTGTCATGTTTATCACTGATGTTGTTATTGAATCCTCAACTAATGATTTTGCTATATCTTTCTCATTTGTGGGTTAAGCATCCACATTTGTATCATTGGGTCCTTTTGTATCTACCTCCTTAATGGGGGATTGGGTTATTGATGTAGTGGAATAAATGGGTATTTGAATGGTGAAGTGGGTACTGATGTGCTTATTAAGGGTGTGTAAGTTGGGAGTGACATGAGTGGAGGCATAGGTATGAGTAGTTGGAAAAGAGGAATCTGTGGAAGTTTGGAATCTAAGGTAATGAATGAATTAATCAATGTGGTAGGAACACTTAGAGTTGATGAAATAGGGAGTATGATGGGAGATGAAAATGAATAAATAACTACACCAGTGTTTGGGATGGCTAGTGGGATTGTAGTTAGGATGATTGAGTTCATAGCCATGTATAACTGGGTGGTATTAGTGATTAATAGAGTAGTATTGGATATGGGGGATGAAATTTAAGTGATTTTAAAATAGGGTGGTGGAGGTGAATTCTGAGTGTCCACTTGTTTTTATTGGCTTTCTATCAAGGAAGTTACTTATACAGGTGGGTCAAGTGAAAGTGAAATCACTTGCATTAGTGGATTGGTGGAAATAGGAGGGGTAGACATTTAATATGATTAGGTAGTGTAAATAGGAGGAGGGAGTACTATGGTTTATTGAATAAACAAGATAGGATGGGAACTATTTATTTTTGTTGAGTATTAGTTGTGTCTTTTGTAAAATTTGACATTGGTTGATTCATTTATTGTGTTGTTATCTCTTGGTTATTGGAAGGACCTCTTTTGTCCTTTTGCTTCAATTTCTACTTGTATGACATAATTATCCTATCTACCTAATCTACTTGGGTTCCACTATGTATGTAATCCAAAATGCATCATGTCTATAAATAAATCATAACTTGGAGATGATATATCATACCATATACTTCCAATTGGGGACACATTTGTTAAGTGGGAACATGACCAATATGGGGATCTGCTAGACCCAACTAGGGGATCCCTTACCATAATACACTATGATAGGGAGGGTTAGAAAGCCTCCAATAAATCACAATCACACAATAACCCTAAGGGAGTCCTATTTTTTGATATCACACTAAACTAACAAGTAAAGTAAATATAATTTTGTGCTCACCAAATCTTGTCACATAAAGTGGGGCTTATAAACAATAAAATTCAACATGCATAGAAGACATATAATCACATAAATGTATACCTAAGAATAATTCATAAAAGATAAGTAAAACTTCATATTTATCTGCTATTACAAATGAGGAACAAATTTATGAATACTTACCTTTAAATATGAATCTATAGACATCCAATTCCTAACACCATTTGTGTTGAAATTGTCAATCTTACTTGAATTGCACTCAAATTCATATTTTAGGTCAAAATCCATAAAATGACCTAAATGGTTCAAAATTGTCACTTACAAGTGCCATTTTAGGTTAAAGTATCCCTAAATAGGGCAATGCATTTTATGGGCCAGCTAATTTTGATCAGATCATTTTGAGTCAAAATGACAAATTTGCCATTTAGTCATTTAAATCACTCTTTTCTTCTAAATTCATTAGTACACATCACATACCTTTGCTATTTGGTGTTGACAACATCCTAAATGGGAATACAGCTCCAACACATCTAACATCACCTTCCACTTCCTCTCCAATCAAATTATGATCCAATAATATGACTTTTTGACCATTTTGATTAATTGTGCACCAATTTCCAAAGAATTACACTAAACTTGATTAAACTTAATTAATCAAATTTAATAGATTAAGTAATAATTCCATAGATATTTTTGAATATCTCATTATTGGAAATTGATTTAGAATATCTGCATCATTAGGTGACATCATTTCTTAGGAAGACATCCTTAGGCCATAAATGCCACAAATATCAGGATTATGGGTCACCCATGCCTAGTTAATGCTTCCCATGCCTCTTTAATGCCTATTTATCTTGAGGATAATTATGAGTTTAATTCCAAATATTAGGATTATCCATGGCCACACATCTCAATCTTGAGATGGATGATCATGGTTGATCCTGACCAATCTCAAAAATCTATAAGTAGAGAGGCCATGGACATGAATTTTAAGCTTGAATATTGCAAAGTTATAATGTTAAATTGTTTCCATAATCCTTTTCATTTGATCATTAATTTTCTTAACAAGATTTATTGATAGGATAGTTTAGTGATTTGGAATCATGATCCGAGGTTTTATGGAGTGTTCTTGAGACATTAGAGGAGTTTGCCACCTTTGTTGACAAAGACAAGGATGCTTGATCAAGGGAGAACATGTTTTTGATCCACATGGGTATGGTGAATCCATTTGAGAAGATAATATGATGTTTTCTTTCTTTCATTTTTTTCTTGCTATCCTTTGTAATTCCTATAGGAATATATAGGCTTAGTTAGTTAGTTTTTTATGCATTTTTCATGATTTATGGACTAATGTTTGACTAACTTGCTTTTTAATCCTCTCTACATCTTGGAATGCCTTAAGTTTCCCCATGATGGGATCGAGGTTACTATTCCTACTTATTGGTAGCCATATCAATACTGTGAACATCTTGAAGTAGAGTTTCATAATTTTAAATATTTACTATGTTTTGAATTCATTACAAAGAATAATAAATCCATCATTTCTTATCTATCTCCATCTAATTATATAGACCCTGGTGATCTAGCCTTCACTTTGGTCGATCCATTTCCTATAGTTTTGGCCAAGCAAGTTATTATTAAAGACATAAGAATTTCTACATACCATCCAAAAGACATCCTCCATATTGCAAAATTACCAAAATCCCCTAAAATATCTGGTAAGCCTAAAACTTCCCAAACTCCTAACAGACCTGACCAGATTTGGTAACCAAATAAGAAACAACCAAAACCTCCTATGGTTTGTGTACCTGTAATCACACTAAAGAAAGATTGACATGCTTTTATCGAGGGAGATTGGTTATGTTTTGAATACCTTACTAATTATTTTAAGAATCTAAAGTATCCTATTCGTAACAAGATAATGGATCATCTTGAATATATATGGAAAGGCCTTGGCCCACATGTGTAAGGAATATTAGAACCTTTATCAGCTAGAGTTGTCAATTGGAATCATGGTATTAGATTTAAACCACTAGAGGATGACCTCATAACATTTGATAGTGACTCTTCTAAAGTGACTATTAATAAGAATCTTAACAATGACACAATATCCCATTGTAGCATTTTTGATGAGCTTGCTGACTCAAATTTATTTGATTTAAATAACATATTGACCATAACACCTATTGGAGCTTCCCATCCTAAAGAAAAAACCTATCCTAGTGGTTCTTCCCTTCCTAAAGTAGGACATCATATATATACCATTGGAACTTCTCATCTTGAAGTAAAACATCATTATAACTTATGCCTTTGCCATCCTAAACTCATAGATTGGGATCAATAAATTTTGGTCATATGCCTTGATGAGTTTCAAAATGAAGAATTGATTGTAGAATACATGGGCCTATGAGATGTATTCCCCATTGGTGATCATAATCAAGGTTTTAATTTTTCATTAGATCTTTCTTCCTACTTTAGAGATCAGGCAAACTTTCTTGGTCATAGTAAAGAAAAAACATCAAGATCTTCAGGTGAAAACCTCTTTGAGGCACTTATCGATCAAGGAAAAATTAAAGAAAAAGATAAGCCTTTGAGTGAAAATGTATATCAAGCACTCCAAAGCAGGAAAGTTTTCTCATCCCCTTAGGACATATAAATTCCATCTAGCCCAAGTTTTATAACTAGTATAAGCATCTCTTTAGAACAACATCAAATATTTGAGCATATTGCTCTTGAGTTTCTAGAGTTTTTTGACCAATTTTCCTTTACCTGAGAAGGTATATTTTGATTCTTCATACTATTTGGATCTTTGGGAGGAACAACAAGAAGATATAGTACAGTAAAATGATTGTGACCATACATTTCCTACAATTCGAGAAGATGGATCTACACTCCTTGTGGAGAACATAACAAAAGTGAATTTAGGAACCCATGAGGATCCTAAAATTGTTTATCTTGGAGATTCCCTTATTGAAGTACAGCATGAACATATTATGTCCATTCTTAAGGATTATATAGACATCTTTGCATGGGCATACTCTAACATGCTAGGCTTGGACCTAGATTTAGTTGTGCATCATCTTGTTGTTCAACTCAGTCAAGTAAAAATAAAGAAATATGCATCCATGAATCACCCTTTTGGTTAAGGATAAGTTGGTAAAAAATTTAGGATCCAATTTCATCAGACCACTGGACTACTTTGAATGGGTTTTTAACATAGTAACATTGAGTAAAAAGACCCTAGACATATGTATTTGTATTGATTTCTATGATATCAATAAAGCATGCCCCAAAGATGATTTTTCTCTACCCAACATCAACATAATCATTGACTCAACTATTGGGTATGAGATGTTATCTTAATGGATAGATTTTCTAGTTACAATCAGATTAAGATAGCCCCTAAATATTAGCATAATATTACATTCACCACTCCTTGCGGGACATTTTGTTACCAAGTCATGCCATTTGGTTTGAAGAATGCTAGAGCTACATATCAGCATGCAATGACTATCATTTTCCATGACATTATCGAGGACTATGTTGATAATATACTAGAAAAATCAAGAACAAGAACTAGACATCCTGACATTCTATGAAGAATATTTGAGAGGCTTCATGAATACAAAATCCATTTAAATCCTAATAAATGTGTCTTTAGAGTCACATAAAAAAAATTCTAGGGTTCATTATATCACAATAAAGGATAGAAGTCAACCCTATAAATTTCAACACTATTATGGAAATGCCTCTACCAAAAAATCTTAAATAGCTTCAAGGTCTACAAGGAAAGATCTAGTCTATACACAAGTTTATTTCTCAATTGGTAGATAAGTGCCACCCATTTACTCATCTCTTAAAGAAAGGGGTAACATTTCAGTGGGATGAAGACTATCAGATAACATTTTTAAATCTTAAAACATACTTGGCCAATCCACTAGTCTTATGACCTCCAACATAAGGAAACCCACTACTTCTTTATATATCAACCACAAAACATGCACTGGGGGAACTTTTGGCTCAGCATGATGATCATGGTAAGGAACACATTGTTTATTATTTAAACCACACATTGGTAGCCTATGAAAATAATTATATGCCTATTGAGAAGGAATGTTTAGCTATGATTTTTCCCACTCAAAAATTGTGACATTATATGCTAAATAACAAAACTATTATTATCACCAAGGTAGATCCTCTCAAGTTCCTCTTATCTAAATCAGATCTTCAAGGATGCATGGTTAAATGGATTATGCTCATTAGTGAGTTTGATAATGAGTACCGGAATCAAAAGGAAATTAAAGAACAAGTTCTTGTTGACCAACCTATACAAACTCTTATTACAGTCACTCAACCTCTTAACTCTGACCTTCCAGATGATTCTATCATGCAGATATAACAAGCATCACAAGAACTTGAATAGTGGATGCTCTATTTTGAAAGATCCTTCATAGCTTGATGTTCTAGATCCAGAATATTGTTGATCACACCATAGGGGGATCTAATCCAAAAAATGTTGCATATAAAATTTCATTATACAAATAATATGGTTAAATATGAGGCATTAGTTACAAGGATCTATCTTGTTATACAATGGGATATTCAAAGCTTAAAGCTCTATGGAGATTCTTAGCTAATCATAAATCAAACAACTAACTAGTATCAAATAAGGGATGATAAGCTTGTTTCTTACAAGTAAATTATCGAAAACCTCAAAACACATTTTAAATATTTGTAGTTTGAGCAAGTTCTATGAGTCAAAAATAAATCTACTAACACCATGGTAATAATTGGTTCCAAGATTCAAATGCATGTCAGTGCTAAAGAGTATTAGCTATTAATTTAAAATCTTCTTTAGCTAGCACATATTATATTAGATTTAGATAGGATATGCACTATTATTGATCCTAATCCCTCACCTGATCTACCATGGTACCAAGATTTTTATAACTATTTCAATAGTCTTGTATTTCCTGCTGACCTTTCCAACAAGCAACAAAAACTATTTCTTCATCACTTAACATGTTATATCCTCCTTAGAAACATTATTTATCATAAATGCTATGATGGAATGCTTCTTCATTATTTATCTTTAGGATAATCCAAGATGGAACTAAAGGAGGTTCATGAAGGAATGTGTGGGGCACATACCAATGGTTTAGTCCTAACAAAGAAACTCCTCAGAATAGGCTATTATTGGCCCAAAATGGAGATGAATGATTGTAAATATGTAAATAATTGTGTTCCTTATTAGTAGTATGGCAACTTGATACATGTATCTTCCTTACCATTGTATCCAATTACAACACCATGGCCATTCTCAACATGGGGTCTCGATCTCATTGGGAAAATTAAGATAAAATCTTTAAATGGCCATAAGCACATTTTGATTGCAACTAACTACTTTACCAAGTAGATTGAGGCCATTCCTCTCACTTATGTTATCAAGAAACAAATAGCCAAATTAATTCATTACTATAGCATCTATTGATATGGCATCCCATCCCATATTATATTTGATAACGGCATATCCCTTATGAACCAAGATGTGAAATCTTTTTTTTTTAAATTCAAGATCAAGCACAAGAAATCCACTCCATACAACTGACAAGGCAATAGACAAGCTAAGGATTCAAATAAAACCATTCTATCCATCTTAAATAATATTGTCAATGATGCTAGCTATAATTGGCACTTACAACTCTTTCTTGCCTTTTGGGCTTATAGAACTAATCATCACACCCCAATTGGTGCTACTCCATACTCCCTTATTTTTAGCACTGAAGCTAACATCCCAATCAAGATTGATATCCCATCATTAATAATGTTACTGGAACACATTGAAGATAATGAAGAATATAGAGCCTCATGACTGTATAAACTAGAGCTTCTTGATGGTAAGCATTTGGATACCCTAAAAAACTTGTAGGCATATGATAAAAAATTATAGAGAAGTTAAAATAAACACATTCTACCTCAATAATTTGAGATTGGTGACTTATTTTTGAAATAGAACCAAAAGAATATGGATGTTGAACCCAAAAATAAAGGCAAGTTTTAGCATAATTAGTTAGGACCATATATTGTTCTAACAAACTATGGATCAAGAGCATATCAACTGACTAAACCTAATGGTGAAGAACTTTCAAAACCCATGAACATTATACACCTTAAGAGGTTTTATACATGAACAACTTTGAACCATTGTCTACAAGAACCCTGACTTAGGGGTAACTTGTGTTGCCATAATTTTATCCCACCCTTTTATCTTACATTGAATGCATTTTATACTACCCTAGTCCACTTTTCATGATTTTTGATAGTAAAGGCTTTGAATCCTTGACACTAAACATATTCTTTATCCCCTTTTATATTGCTCTCTTTGAGAAGCATATTCTTTGTTATGTCTAAGGCATGTTATAAGATTGAACACTTTTTATCCCTTGACCAATTATGATCTCGATTATGTCTTATGAACATTATGAACATCCTTTGTATTCGTACTACAAAGTAGTTTAGCCAGGATAGTATTGTGTAGCTTCAGACAAGTGAACAAAAACATCTTCCTAGTACTAGACCATTACTACACTATTATAGATAGGTGGATATAGATACTTCTTTTTTACTTCGAGTTGCACATTATTCTATATCACATTTGCTGCTCTTTATTTTTTTTATCAAGATCCTCGCTCTCATCGATTTAGGAGCATGGGTCATTGTAGCCATCTTATCTATTTTATTGGAATCTCTACTCTCAAGACATGCATCTCATTGACTATATGGTCCCACCTTGTGCATATTTTATCCCAAAAACACCAAATATATTAGAAATACTTTAAAAATACCAAAAACATTAGAACACGATCTATAAAAGAATAAAAACATTTTTTCACACTTATATACATCTGTACATTCTTGTTTCACTATGTTACGCTCTTGCCATTTTTAAAGCATATAAATGCCAATTAATTTCATCTTATCCCATGTACTTTCCATTTTACAAGGTCATTATTTCTCATCTCATCAGCTTCTTATTTTCTAGACCATTCTCATTTTTTGACATATCTTCCATTTATTCTTTGACATTAATCAAGCTAGTCTGATCATGATTTTTCTTCTATCCCATTTCCTAGGAGAACTAAATTTTTCCTAAAGTTCATGTTAGAACATGCATCTATGGAACTATGTAGGAAGCATCCACTTGTCTTACACATCTATGGTTAGCTCAGCTAACCCCTTCCTTTTCTTCTCTTCCCCCATTTCTTCTATCATTGTTCCTCTTTCATTAGAGAACAATTTTCATGTAATTGTTCTTTGTTATGATGTGGTGAAAATTAACACCTCTACCACACATGCATGAACATTTGTCTTTAAACCGCACTAACTTGGTTTTTGTTTTTGTGTAAGTATTTGAGTTCTCTTGGTGTTTTGTTGTGTTTTCTTGGTGTTTTATTATGCTTTCACACCTCTCCTTTTATTTCTTCTCCTTTTCTCTTTTTATTACTTCTTGTCTCATCTTGGTCTTATGTTTCCTTGATTCTTTTTGCTTATCTCTTTTATGTTTTAGAACATCTTGATGATTCACATGGCTCTCGATTGTTTATATCTTGATCCTATGTTATCACATTGTTGGACCATTTTGTTTATTTGATTGTTGTTGGTGTCTTGTTTTTTCTATTTGATTTTGCTTTTTCTCTTTTGTGTTCAAGAATGCTTTGATGGTCCACATGGATTTTGATTATTCATATCTTGGTCTCATGTCATTAAGACGTTCTTGCCTTTTATTTTTAAACATTTTGTTCCTACTTAAGATCATATATTTATTTAAAGTTAGGTTCATTTATGTTTATCTTTTTCTTTGTCTTTGCTTTTTTGTTTAAATTTAAATTGATTTAACTTTGGTTTTAGTCATTATTTTACCATTATCCTTAGTTATAAGTATTCACATTTGAACTAGCTTAGTGCAATTAGAATCGTATGTCTTTCTAAGTTATTAATACTTATGATGCCTAATTTATTTTGCTATAGCAAGCACTTTGTGCTCAGGTCTTAAAGTCTTAACATCAACATCAGCTCTAATGAATGATTCTCAAGAACACTCTATAAAACCTAGGCTCATGATATGGAATTAGGATTCTAGGTATCATGTATTTTAGGCTTCTAGGTAGAACTCATTTTAGGCTTCTTTATCTATTCATAGATGTGCATCTCTTTTCATACATTGTGAGTCTAATCAATTCTTGGTCATTTTTCATCATTCCTCATTCCATTCTCTCCCAAACTTGGGTGAAATACATTGGCCTGAGGTTCATGTTAGAACATGAGTCCATGGAACTATGTAGGCAAAACTCAATTTCTATTGAGGTCAGCTTAGCTATCTCCATTCTTATTTTCCTCTCTCATCACTTTGTGTATTCTCATATGCTTGGATTTATATGGATTTCTAATCCATTACACCATTGCACGTACATTTGTGCTTGCTCACCTTAACCTATCTTTTGGGTTATATATTTGAGATATTTTACTTTCCAATTGCCCATGTTAGGGCACAACATCTAAATAAAATCAGCTCTATAAGGTCAAATCATTATTTATTATTTATCAATGATCAAAGTTTGCCTTACTGGGGAAAAACTATCTTATCATGATCAAATCTACTCTACTAGAGTACTTCTTATTATATTCTCTTTAGAGACCCATTCTAGTGGTGTTTCCCTTCCTAAAGTAGAATGTTCTCTCTTTTCCTCTAATTCTAAGCTCTCCACGTTAAAGCCCATTATGTAAATATTTTAGTGTGCAACTTGTCTCAGGATTGATCAATGCCATAAGCATGTAGCTTGTACTCTCAAATTGGGTATGTTTAAAGTATGTCCCTTACATTTATGGATTGTATCTTTCCCATTCCCCCCATTTTTGGGGCCTATTATACCTCTCATTATATTTTTATCATTGATGGTAACCACATGTGCAATCATTATCTCATTTAGATGTGATCTATTCCATGGGTTAATCTCTCACTTTCTCTCTCTTTTCGAGAGTCCATCCTTTTCTTTCATCCTAGTATGTCCTCTCAAGGGGGCATCATGGGTCTATTCCAATTTATTATTGACAATTATTTTCTTTGAAAAGATGTTGCTTCACCTAAATGTCTCACTACACCTTCTCAAACAAGGGTAAAATGTAGACATCCAATTCTTAACACCATTTGTGTTTAAATTATCAATCTTACTTGAATTGCAGTCAAATGTAGATTTTAGGTCAAAATCCTTAAAATGCCTTAAATGGTTCAAACTTGTCACTTACAAGTGCTAGTTTAGGTCAAAGTATCCCTAAATAGGGAAATACATTTAATGGGCTAGCTAACTTTGATCAGATCATTTTGAGTCAAAATAATAAATTTGACATTTAGTGATCTAGATCACTCTTTTCTTCTAAATTCATTGGTACTCATCATGTACCTTTGTTATTTGGTGTTGGAAACATCCTAAATAGGAATATAGCTTCAATGTATCTAACATCACCTTCCAATTCCTCTCTAGTCAAATTATGATCCATTAATATGAATTTTTGACCATTTTGATTAATTGTGCACCAATTTTCAAAGAATTGCATTAAAATTTATTAAACTTACTTAAGTTAATTAATCCAATTTAAGAGCTTAAGTAAGAATTCCATAGATCTTTTTGAATATCTCATTATTGGAAATTGATTTAGAATATCTGCACCATCACGTGACATCATTTCTTGGAAAGACATCCCTAGGCTATAAATGCCACAAATATTAGGATTATGGGTCACCTATGCCTAGTGAATGCCTCCCATTCCTCTTTAATGTTTATTTATCTTGAGGATATTTATGATTTTAATTCCAAATATTAGGATTATCCAAAGCCACACATCTTAATCTTGAGATGGACGGTCATGGTTGATCCTGACCAATCTCAAAAATCTATAAATAGAGAGGCCATGGACATGAATTTTAAGCTTGAATATTGTAAAGTTATAATGTTAAATTTTTTCCATAAACCTTTGCATTTTATCATTGATTTTGTTTGTAAGCTTCATTGATAAGCTAGTTTAGTGATTTGGAATCATGAGCCTAGGTTTTATGGAGTGTTCTTAAGACATTGGAGGATTTTTCCACCTTTGTTGACAAAGACAAGGATGCTTGATCAAGGGAGAACATGTTTTTGAGCCACATGGGTATGGTAAATCCATTTGAGAAGGTAATATGATGTTTGCTTTCTTTCATTTATTTCTTGCTATCTTTTGTAGTTTCCATAGGAATATATAGGCTTAGTTAGTTATGCATTTTTCATGATTTATGGACTAACGTTTAACTAAATTTATTTTTAATGCTCTCTAAAAAATACACTAAGCCTCAATCTCTCCCTTTGCAAGAGGTTATTGTTGTATGTAAGGATGACAAGGACAAATTATCTCTAGGATACATAACCTATAAATGCATCTAAAAGACTTCTTTATAAGAAAATATCCATATATCCAAATAAAATATGGAACCCTAAGCTTGTTCCTCAAGTAGAATGGTCAATAAGTAGATGAACAATATAACTTACTTCTTATCTTCTCTAAATAATGGTAAAATAAACTTGTATAAATAGGCAAATTTGACCCTGAAACCTTCAAAAAATATTAGCTGATGGGGTTGACCCATTCGACCTATTTGATTAGGTCATGAGCTAGGATAACCAAGAGCCAAACTACTTCCTAAGTGAAAAACACCCAAAATTATACAAGGTCAACCTAGTCGACCTAGTATATCTGATTGATAAAAGGGGATTAAGGTGAGGAAAAGAATGATAAAATGTGGGAAATTACTAGATAGAATATAATAGAGAATAACAAACTTATGTAAATGTTTTTTAGGAGACAAGTGTGTAGATAACAAATGGAAAAAGGGAGAATAATCCTATGAAGCACTAATGGTCTACCTAGTACACCCCTTAGGTCATGCACTCAGAGAGATTGAGACTTAGTAGCTTCCTATAAGATACAAAGTGTAAGTAAGTGATAAAATTTTGAAAATATTATGTGTATACATATGCCCCATGTGAATCTAATCATGTGTCATGTGAGTGCAACATGGGATGATGCTTCAAGAATAGAACATGATAACACATAACATTGATGCTATCTAAAATGCAGTAAGTAGTAAAAAAGATAATGGAAAGGATATAATTGAAAAATGCATACCTTTATTTATCTTAGTGATGTAGATTAAAAAGTAGATTACAAGATAAGTGAAGGCATCCAATGTGAAGAACATTAGGCAAACCTATAGAGATTAGTGTAAAAATAATCAAAAATCTAAAGTTTTAGAAGATAGGCATATAGTAATGGAAAAAAAATTCTACGTCATCCTAATTCTATAATATTTTATGGTTTAAAAAATGGAATAATAGAAATAAAGATATAGGTAAAATAAAGAATTTGATGGAAAATATTTGAAAGATTAAGATTTGTGAAGTAAGTTTAAATATGGTGAAAAGGGAAGTCATTTTTTATTTTTCACTTGTTTGTGAGAGAAAAAGAGCTCCAAGATACTAAAAAAGCTAGGATGGTGAGGAGACAACAATCGACATGAGAATGACTCCCAGTGGTGGCAGTGGGTGCAACATAGGTATACAACTAAGATTCTCAAACTAGTTTTTATATATTTTGTTGGAATTAAGTAGTTTCTATAAATTTTTATTTTAAATCAATTATAAGAACTGAAATGAACCCAAAAAAGTTGTTAACGGTAAGACAAACCAAGAGGGGAAATGTGTTTGAAGGGATCATAGTAATAACTATTGGAAGGCATGTATTACTCAAAATTTAAGGGACTAGTGGGTAAAAACAACTAGGTCATCCCAATCCACCTAGTAGGCTAAAATTTGGTAAAATCCACACTATCGACCTAGTAGGTATGTGCCAACCTAATACGTTTCTAAACCACCTACTTAGTACAATACTATCAATGTAGTATAAAAATTCACTGTAACAACATATTACAAAGAGGGGGAAAATAGAGGGTTGACTTAGTTTATGAAATCAACTAGGTCAAAAATAAGGAAATTTTGGTCAAACTAGTGTTTGACCAAGGGACCAAAATAGTATGTGAATGTGTGAAATAGGTCAAAAGATTAATAGAAAGACCCATAGTGGATGACTGAGGTCTATAATGGCCAGGTAGGCTAAAAATAGGCCTAATTGATTAAAAATAAATACATTAAATCAAATTAGGCTTGTTTTAGTTAAAATTTGAAAATAATGTGTTTTGATTATACATGATATAGAGGATCTAATACATATTTTATTATTTTATGATTGCAGGGATGGCCTAGATTTTTCCATTTAGTGGATGTGATATGGTTCCTCAACTTATTAGAGTGAATGTCTATTGTATATCGAGATAGATTGATTGCCTTAGGTTTAGGAGACACCATGGAGATGTGTAAGATTCCACTTAGTTTAGATTTGCTACTAATGTTCCTAGAAGTCTTAGAATGATTAAATATTACATTTAGGTGGGAGGCAGAGGGAGATACCATAGAAGTGGGTATAACTTTAGAGGATGTCCATGCCTTTTTGGGATTGCCTACAGCAGGAACACCCATGGTTACAAGAGTATCAAATAGTCAGAAGGAGAGGAGAGCCTTGGCTATATGGGTGATGGGCTTAGAGAGGATATACCCTAGATTTAGGTTGAGTACATTAGATGTTTATACCTCATATATTTTATATATCAAAAAATTTATGATAAGACTTGTGATAACACGGGTGTTGTGTCACAAGTTGGATGGCAAGGTACCACAATTTATGATAGAGAGAAAAGGGTGTTATATGAATTAGGATCTATCATCTAAGTATAGATCATGCATGACATGTATGAAATGATGTCAAGATGGAAAATGTCTATAGGACTGATTATATTATTGATAACATTTATATATAATATTTTCCCCATGTATCAGTTAACTAGGTTTCCCTATGTGATCAATGATAGGTTACCTCTGGTTTAGAGATGGATATAGGACTAGGTAGCACAGGGCATGACATATGTGTCAATATTATATATGGTGAGATGAGTGGATATTTTATGGTAGTTGTATGTGCACATTACTATGATATGGCCTAGTTAGGAGATGATGGCACTATCTTTAGTATAGATAGAGGTGACATGGCACTATACTTATTGAATAGATCTGCATCTAATGGCACATGTATCAGGCTAGATGGGATAATCTCACCAAGTAGTGCCAATAATAGTACACAAATGTTGGGCCTAACATATGAGAGATTTATAGGGGAGAGGAAGATTAGGGCCACCAGTGACTAGGCCAACACTCAAGCCATGGTATGAGATATTGTGGATAGGTTAAGCATGACAAGTAGCAGAGTGAGAGGAGATGGATGCAAAGGTAAGAGTATGAGAGGTACCACCTCTAGCTCCCTAATATGAGGATCATAAACCACCATAGACATGAAATTGATGGAGGTAGTAAGAGTAGGAAAGAACAAACATAGTAGTCATCTTGATGACCCATCGATCAAACTAGGATAGATTTGGGTGATAGAGAGACAATTCAATCATAACCTAATATGGGCAGGAGTGGTGAATCTAGGATTTGTGTTTGGGAACTAACCTATAGATGAGGTTCTTAGAGGATGTGGAGATGGGGAGACCATGGTTGGCAGTCATGTAGATGGTAAGATAGTGGTGGCCAACACATAGTTAGATAATAAAAGATGGTTAGATTTTGTTTAAGTTTACTTGAGATACAGTAGAGATAAATATATTTTGAGATATATTAGTGATATAATATTTATTTGGTTTGATTTTTGTAGGTGTTTTAGATGAGGAGTGTATTCATATAAAATATTAAAATTAGTAGCTTGAGTGTATTTTATGACACCCAACCCATAGGTACCTATTGCATGCTCTCTTGACCCTTCTAGATAGCTTTTTGTTTCTTCCCATACATTTGTAGACTTCTAAGATCTGATTCTAGCTTAGATAAACCCAATTTTCCTTACTTGTTTTATCCCCCTAGGTCATGTACCTATAGGAAAATAATGTCCAACTTAGAATATAGCACTGGACCCTAGGGTGTCCCATTTTCAATGTTACTATTCAATCACATTTTGAGCCCATGTAACCATTTCTTATCGATTCTTCTTATCCATTATGTCATCCTAGCATGAATGCATTTAACCCTTAATCAATAAATCTCTATAAGATGCCATTCAAAGTTCATTTATGAGGGGTTATCAAATATTACAAGAGCAATAAAAAATACAAGCAAGACCAATAAGGTAAATTTCCCTATTCTTTGCATACAACCATCAAATATATCCACCAAAATATTCAATCCCTCACACCAGTCTTTAGCCACCTCAAGAACACCTAGTTTATTTTTTTACATCTGTATAACACTATTACACAAAGAACATAAGGTGGGAGAACTACATATGGCTTGATCCCTCTTTAGAGTATTGGTATGTAGGCATCATGCCTACATAAGGGGTGTGGATACATGTTCATTGCATCTTACACACAATAACACCCCTCCTCTTTCTCAAGTTTCATTCAATCATAATGAAGGTCTAGTGTTTGAATATTAAATATTCTCTATAAGGAGATAAATAAAAATTTAGGATCTAAAATTTCATAAGCAGGCTCACACAGGGATAGTAGAAAAAACCCAAAAAACTTAGATCTTTATGACTAGTTTGAATAATAGTGGTAGGACATGGACTATAGCTCCAGACCCTAAAGTGTCCTATTTTTGGTTCTCATATCCTTTTACTAAATTAAATCTAGATATGGTTTCATGATACTATCCTAGTATTGCATAGCTAGTATCATCCTCTATCTCAGTTGTATCAATATAGTTTTAAGATAATTTGCATTTCTCCTAATTTATTACTATTTTTAGAAAACTGTGAAAGTTAAATAAATTATACAAATTATTAATCTATTTATTAGAATATTATTTATTTATTTAGTAACTCAAACCTTTAACTAAATTAGGAATAAGACTTCAATATTCCCAAAATAGTTAAATCATTTGGTGAACCTGACTTACTTCGTTTGCACATAAAAACCCTAGGGTAAATTCCTTGCTAATTTTTTCAATAATTTTTTGATTTTTTACCTACATATTTAAATAAAAAATCAGAATTAATTTTTAAAATTATATATTATTTTAAAAAAAAATCATTTTCTTCTAAACCCTAGTTGCATATACTAGGTCCCTTTAAATATATAATTTTTTAATTTTTTTTTATTTTTTACCTACATATTTAAATAAAAAATTCACATTAAATTTTAAAAGTATTTTTTAACTATAAGAATATCATTTTTTAAAGCCTTAATTGTATATACTAGGTCCCATTACTTTTGAGGTATCACTTTACATGTTTGGGAGCTTCGTATCCTTCTTATGCATATTCTAGTTCATCATTTAGATTGTATCTATTTAATATTTTCTTTCATTTTTCAATGTGTTTCCTTATGCCACCTAAGATATTTTCATCTCTTCCTTTGAGATGAAGTGCAAGAATTAGTGGTAACCCTCATGAATTTACCTAGATTCCTTTAGCCTAACCATATACCATGGATAAATAACTAGCTCAAGTTTCTACTATAGATCCTACACATCCAGATTACACCAGTTTATATGAAGATAATTTTGATAATGAGTAGTATGAGAATAAAAATTATTATATAAACATCGATGTTCATGACCCACCACATTAGACTCATGATCCACTTCCACCTATTATTGATGATGAAGTTGTCCTCAACAAATATTTGATCCTACAAAGTTTTCAAGAAAGACCCAGGGAACAGCCTTTAGATCATAATCTTATCTTAAAAACTATCATGGAAATAAAAAAGGCTAAATAAGTTGAGTCTTCCATTCCTTCAAAGAAACTAGTTGAAAATGACACTATAGGGGTAACTGTGTCTCAACAACCCCCTATAGCAGCCCAACATTCCTATGAGGCACCACCAGCTATAACTATTAGATCTTTGTCTCCTAATGTGGCATCCCTTGTGTAAAAGATAAAATATCTTTAATCAAAGTTGTTACATCTTGAGAAAGTGATTTTATACCTACACAAGCTTTGTATTTTTTTTCTCTATTTCATACACCATTGATACATCATATTGCTTCGACACCCTTACCACAAGGTTTTGTTTAACCCAAGCTTACTCTATATGATGGAAAGAGTGATCTAGAAACACACTTGAGATATTTTCATGAAACATGCTTGGACTATGTTCCAAATAAATGGTTACTAACCAAGCTATTTTCATAGAGTCTAAAGTATTATGCTTTACAATGGTTTTATAGTCTACCAAATTAGTTGGTCAATGCATTTAATCCTTTAATTGACATGTTCCTAGCTCATTTCAACATTAACATTGGTGATAAGGTTTCCTATGTCCAAGTTGCATAATAGAAACAAAGGTCAAATGAGCATCTCATAGATTATGTTCTTTGATATAAGACTATCTTAGATAAGATAACTAGCCCCATGGCCAATCAAGAGTTACAAGATGTAGTCTTATCTTATTATATATCACGGAAATCAAAAAGGCTAAACATGTTGAGTCTTCCATTGCTTTAGTGAAACTAGTTGAAAATGACACTACAGGGGAAACTATGTCTCAATAACCCCCTATAGCATCCCAACCTTCGTATGAGGCACCAACAGCTATAGATAGTACATCTTTGTCTCGTAATGTGGCATCCATTATGCAAGATATAAAATATCTTTAATCAAAGGTGTTACATATTGAGCAAGGTGCTTCTAGACCTACATAGGCTTTGGATTATTTTTCTCTATTTCATACACCATTGGCACATCATATCTATTCAATACCCTTACCACAAGATTTTGTTTAACTCAATCTCACTATATATGATGGAAAAGGTGATCTATAAACATAGTTGAGAGATTTTCACATAGCATGCTTGGACTATGTGCCAAATGAATGGTTACTAACCAAGCTATTTTCATAGAGTCTAAAGGGTTATGCTTTACAATGGTTCTATATTCTATTAAATTAGTCGGTCAATGCATTCAATCCTTTAGCTAACATGTTCCTACCTCATTTTATAAAAAAACATATGTGATAAGGTTTCCTATGCCCAAGTTACACAATAAAAACAAAGGTCAAATGAGTATCTCATAGATTATGTTCTGCGATATAAGACTATCTTGGATAAGATGACTAGCCCCATGGTCAATCAAGATTTACAAGATCTCTTCAAATAGAGTCTTCTACCATCCTTGCATGAATCAATAATGTTCAAAAGATTCTCTTCCTTCACTAAGTTATGTCATACACTAAAGGAAAGGGAAGTCAAACTAATTTCAAGGGGTAAACTCAAGTACATGAGCATACCAGAAACAAAAAACAAGAGTAATAGAAAAGTTCCATACAATGTAAAGGTCAATGATAGAAAAAGTTAGAATCAACCTACAATCAATGAAATTTTAGAGCCCCATCAATAATTGGTTTTATTAGCACCTCCTTGGAAAACCTTTACCAATCTACCAGTTTCTCCAACCAGAGTTTTACAATAGTTATTAGAATGTAATATCATATCTTTCCCTCCTATTCAGGAAGTTGATCCAATAAACCCTCTTCCATAAGGATATGATTAGAATGAATTTTGAGATATTCATAGCACACCAAGCCACACAATAAATATATGCATCAGTTTGAAACATAAGATATAAGACTTGATAGATGGTAACGTTATTGATCTTGGCACTTTAGTTGAGCCTCCTCAAGCAAAGCAAACATAGGACAAAGATTTAAAAATATTTTCAAATCCTTTTCCATGGAATTCTAAACAAGAGATAAGGGATACATTAGGTGTTCATCATGCATATCATGCACATCCTCCACTAGCTACATAATAGGCACCTTTAGTTTAGTCACATCCTTTGAGTAACATGATAGGTGTATACCATTTCAAAGTTTCATCTAGACCTTTGATCTCCTTCTCATTGTAAGAGATAGTTGAGGATGATTTAGATTACCATGCACTCTTTATAAGAGATTACATTCATAATCATCCCATTCATAGTGGTCTCATAGATAATGGATCCATCATAAACATGTGTACTATGAAATTATTGCAGCATTTAGGATATTCAGAGTAGGATATTACCCTAACAAATATAGTTATCAATTGATTCAGTGGACACATACAAATTTCATTGGGTGTGATTATGCATTCTCTATAGGTTAGTCTAACACATGTGGCCACACCATTTACTATTGTTCTTAGTGTAGGAGTTGTTCATATGTTACTTAGTCAACCATAGATTTCAAAACTTAGAAAAATATCTTCTACAATTTATAGATGCATGAAATACATTCATGCTAATTAGGTTGTTATAGTTGATGGAGTTCCATATGAGTTACCACTCCCCACTTCAGATCCATCTACTAATTTGTCATCACCATTTTTAGTTCCACTAACAGTTTTAGTTTCCCCACCAGTTTTGTTTCTTCCTCCAGTTGAGATTAAGATATAGTCAAGGCCCCCATTGATAGCATAGGGAGTTTATACACTTCCACATAGGCCTTTGTTAGAGAAATCTTAGTTTCCAAATTCTAGACAACTTTTAGCTATAGTATTCACACCCAGGGTAGTATCATTAAGGTCTCACACATCAACATATAGAGCACATGTTTAGAGAGAATCTCCTACTATCATATAGGTCCATAATAGCCCTACTATTAAATCCACTTATTATATTTATAGGGGGACCCCATAGTTAGTTTCCACTATAAAGATTTTAGATAATTTGTAGCATATATAGCTTTTAGAGCCACAATCTTATCCCTTCCATCATACTTCATGATCATGTATGATCCCTCTCCTCAATACATGACACCATGATAGGGAGTCTCCCATGAGACTTATCAGTTAGTATCATATCTTTTCAGCCTTTCTTGTACATAGTTTCTTCATATTTATTGTACATAGTCTCCTGATGATTGATTGTATATACCATATATCAAAAATACAAAAACATTTAAATATGTCAAAATACCAAAAGAAAATATAACATTTCAAAATACAAGAACATTCAAATAATTCAAAAACACCAAAAACATTTCAATTTATTCATTATCCATGCTTTACATTTGTACTACCATGTTAGACTTACATTTGTTGTTTTATATTTGTATTTGTCAATTTATCTACATTACCATACATCAATTGATTTTATTTGAATGTGTACAATCACATCTAGATCCATGATTGTTTCACTCTACCCATTTAGAGGGTATCCTACTACATTTTAGACATACATCATTATATCTACCCACCGGGGGAATCTTCTACATGACTACAACATCTAGGTTATGTCATTCCTACACCACACACTCTAGTTATCATGTTGATGTAAATTACTTACTAGCTTACATAGATTACTCTATCAGCATTTACTAGTACATAGAACTTGTGTATTTATTAACATATACCTAGTCTTGTACTCCATCTCTTCCATACTTTCACTTCGTACTTTGATTAGTTAGATGTGATTATATTTCCAATATACTAAATACCTTCCTTTCTTGCTTTGCATAGCTAGATGTGATTGCATTTTTTAGTTCCTATTTTATCTCATGTATGTGCCTTAATACATTTTCCAATGTCCTCTTCTTCTATTCTTGCGTGTGCCTTAGGATAATTACCAATGTCCTTTGCTTTTACTCTCTTATGTGATTGTGGCCCTCATGCCAACCTTGCTTGTTTCATTTATATGTGTATGTGGTATTTTAACATACCTTGTATGTTTGCTTTCTAGTTTGAGTGACATGTGTCCATGCCCCTTATTTTATTATCCCATTGGCCACTTTTATATGTTTCTTGTTTCTTGCCTTGTATGCTTGTTGCTTGTTTGTTTCTCACTATTTGCAATGTCATGATCCACATCATGCATTATCTTGCTTTCTTGGATGCCATGATGTACATCATGTTACATCCCTCCTTGAAAAATAGAAACAAACATTTATAGTTTAAATTCACTACATTACACATGTTATTTCATTGTTATATCTATTTAGGCATACCCCTATTGATCTAACAATCTCCAATACAAACTATGTTATATCTTGAGACATCTTTTTGATTATCATTGGTATATCATGTATTTCATAACATAACACACTTGTAGGTCTATTTATTCTGAGGACAATCATTTCAAGGTCTTAATTCCTACCTTTAAAAGAGGGAAAAACAAACAGGGGTTTTGTTACAAAGATTAGATCTCCTATCGATCGAACAATTAGTTTTTAGAACATACAAAATAGTAATTAGAGGTCAAACTAGGCAAATAGACTAGAAAATAGTGATGATTAAAAAATATTCATTAGTTTTAGTAAAAGAAAATAGTGTCAAACATAGACAATAACATCAAATAACATGGTATCCTATTTTCAGCACTCTTTTCCAAACAAAAAAAAAAACCAATTTTTTTTAAGTAGGCAAAAAGGTTAACTAGCTATAGTTTTATTAGATACAAATCAGTTTAGACTCAGTAGTTTTAGTATATTTTTTCTTAGAGAATCTAGATATAGGGGGAATCATGCATAGCATGATGGCTCTCACTTCCACTTTCAAATTGGGTAGTTGGTATAACCTCCAAATTAGAATCCATGTTATAGACACCAGTATATTTCCCAAACATTTGACTTCTTTTCTTTTTGAGTTTAGTATATTACCCAAACATTCTCAATAATTAAATTCCTTACTCCATCTTCAAATGGTTGAAATCATTTTAGAGTGGCTTTTATACAATCCTAACCTCTACATTTCTGAGTGGCTTCCACATAAGCCTAGTTTCTAGTTTCATAGTAGCTTTTATATACGCCTAATCTCCTCCTTATAAATTTGACTAAGATTGATCTAGTTTCCAGTACACATTTAGCTATCCATGACACATTATTATAATATAGATCATTCATGGGCTTCAAGATCCATCTCATATGACACACATCCATACCAGTATTATTAAATAGCTTCACTTCATGAGGCAATAATGGATCCAAAGGTCTAGCTAGCCTTTGTAATCTTGAACCACCTACATAGAAAGATTGGACACATAGTCCAAACATTGATTAACACATGCATAATTACATAGCTTCACTTAATAGGTTATGATGGAGCTAAAGGCCTAGCCTTTGCAATCTTAAGCCACTCTTAGGGAATTAAGTACTCATCTCTATTCATGATATTACTCTTGGTAAAACACATAGCCAACATTACTCAACATCATCTAGCATCACTTAGCATCACAATAGGTTTTTTATTGGTTTGTGTACCTGATGAGATGTATTTATTCCTTTCTCTTTCTCTCTCTCTTACCCATCTTTGTATGTTCTTAATCTATATATAGTCTATCTAATATGAACTGATCTACTCATGATTTTATTTTGTAGATTTAAACTTCATGATGTACTCTCTCTATGCACACCCAACATCACATAACTTCATAGGCTTCACCCTTGCAGGTAAGTTCAGGTATGCTTTCTACTTTTCCTTTATCCTAGTATTTAATTTTGTTACATCACAAGAATAAAGGGGGATAAATATAGTCATATAAAATGTCAAAATTGGTATCTTAAGTGTGGCTTATGACACTTAACCTGTAGGTCCCTCTTGTATTCTCTATTTACCCTTCTAGAGACCTTTTTATTAATTCCCAATAATCTATAAACTTTTGAGATCTAATTCTAGCTCAGCCAAACCCTATTTTCCATGCTTATTCCACCCCCTAGGTCTTATAACTATAGGATAATAGTGCCCAACTTGGACTATAGCACTATACCCTAGGGTGTCCCATTTAAAATGCTCCTATCCAATCACATTTCAAGCCTAGGTGATCATTTCCTCTATATTCCCCTTATCCATTGTGTTAATCTAGTATGAATGCATTTAACCCATGACCAATAGATTTCTATAAAATCCCACTCAAATTTCATTTAGAAGGGGTTGGAAAATATTACAAGATCAAGAAAGAATACAATCAAGAACACTAAGGCAAATTTCCCTATTCTCTACATATAGCCATCCAATAGACACCAACATATTCAAACCCTCAGACCAATCCCTAGCCACCTCAAGCACACCTAGTTTAGCATTTTTACATCCATATAGCATTATTTTACAAAGTACATCAGGTGGGAGAACTACATATGTCTTGATCCCTCTTCAAGGTATTGGTATGCAGGAAATGTGCCCACATAAGGGGTGTGAATACATGTTTAGTACATCTTACACATACTAACCCCACCTCTTTCTCAAGTTTCATTCAAGCACAATGAAGGTCTAGGGTTTGAATATTAAATTTATTCTACGAGGAGATTTTTCAACATTCAGGATCTAAAATTTGATAGGCAACCTTACATAAGGACCCCAAACAAAACCCACAAAACTTAGATTTTTATGACTAGTTTGGATAATAATATTAGGACCTAGACTATATCACTGGAACTTGAAGTGTCTTATTTTTGGTGCTCCTATCCTTTCACTAAATGAAATCCATATCTAGGTTCATGACACTATCCCACTTGTATACATCTAGTATCAACCTATGTCTCAGTCGTATTAACATAGTTTTATGATAAGTTAAATTTTTCCTCATTTATTATGGTTTTTAGAAAGCTACAAAAGTTATATAAATTAGTAATCTATTTATTGTAATATTATTTTATGATTTAGTCAAGTCAAATATTTTTACTAAATTAAGAATAAGACTCCAATATTCTGAAAATATTTAAATCAAGGAGACTAGATGGGGGTTCCTAGTGAGGGGAACAATCCATAATATCCTAGATGAGGTGCTAATCCCATACAACCCTACCATATTGGAGGAACCCATGGTACCATCTATCCTAGCTCAAGTGAGCTAGTTCAGATTAGCTAGAGAGGCCATGAGGTGGTTTAATATACATAAAGAGGGGATGAAACCATCGACAAGGGTAGTTATAGGAGAGGCTAAAACATAGCAGGCCTTAGCTCAGGAGAGAGCTACATATATAGCTATCATGAAATAGATGGGATAGGTATAGGCCTAGGAGAGAGTGATGCATTTAGTGACATTGACCCAGTTGGCATAGGTACAGGCTCAGGTGGCTTATCTACATGGGAAGTTATTAGGAGTACTATGTTGGATATCCTCTTTATAGTGTTATATTCAGAGGAGTTAGATCGAGGAATCTATGGGTAGCATGGTTAGGCCACAAGATTGGTATGATGGTGCCTAGCCATAGAACTAGATATTTTTATATGGTTTTATTTTTGTAATAAAACTCATGATATATATATATATATATATATATATATATATGTCTCATTTTGGTATTTAAATGTTGATTATATGTGTTTTCATTATGGTTGTTGGTTATGGATATATTACTTTATATCACATGTATTTAGTTTTTTTTGTATATGTTATAATAAATATATGAGTTATGGTTTCTTTTTAAGCATTATGTAGAATGTATGCATGGTTAAAAAGAAATAGGCAAAAATATTTGGTAAAATATAATCAATAAAAAATATACTAAATAGTATTTCATGTTAGGAAATGTATAATAACAAGAAAATGACTAAGTATAAATAACCAAATGGTGGTAAAAAAGATGGTAAAAAGTTTGATTTTAAACCAAGAGAAAGATTGGCACCAAATTAAAATAAGGAAAATCATACCAAATCACATTGGGAAGCATGAAAGTAATGTAATAAAGTGGTAAATCTTGAAAGGACAAATGGTATAAAAAATATCAATTAATTTTAGTCGATCATACTAAATCACATGGGGAAGTATAAGATAAAAACATAATTGGAAAATTTTTGTCTCAAATTTATCACACTAATTCAAGCTAAGAAGTATGAAAAATTCAAGAAATGGTTGGATTCTTACATGCAATCAAAAAATAAGAAGATAAAAAAGAAAAAATAACAAAGTAAGAAAACACATAGTACATCAAGATTGTAAACATGTCAATAACATGTAGCTTCATGATAGATCACATCTTATCTCATATTTGATACATGTAATTTTGATTGTGACTTAGATTATTAGAAAATCTTGTGAAGAGGACCAAGTCCTATCCATGGTCTTACACTGCAACTCATAAATGGAACATCAATGAGGTGGAATAAATGTGAAAATATGGTAATAAGGGATGTTGGTAATAGGAATGTGAAATTATGGTAATTTTTAAGGAAGGCTAGGTCCTATCCATGGTTTTATAATGCAACTCAAAAATGGTATACCTAGGGGAGTGATCAGTGAACAACACAATATTTGTCAGAGGAAATAGGAAGAATGTAGGGAGTGAAAAAGAGGATGTAAAACACATAACTGAGGCATTTTATGAGAATACCTTAGGAGAAAAGAGGCATATTAGGGTCATGAGAAGACACTAAGTGACTAGTGACCATCAATATATGAAGGAAACCTTTTTTCTATAGAGACAAAGCTTTATAGGCAAATATGTGTGCTAATAAGATGAACTCATGAAGGTATATTAATAAAATAAAATTAAAATGGACCTACCTTTCCATGATGTGTTCCCCATTTTTTAGGACCTTTTATAAAGTTATCAATCTACTATGAATATTAGGTACTTGTGTGAGAAAGTAGGTAGTAATAAAAGATTTTTTTATTCTCCTTTTCTACTCTACTAGCCTATCACACCCTAATAGACCTCTACACTATCATGAGGCCAATTGTGGAGTTTGACATTTGAGTAGAAAAAGGAGATGTTCTTTGAAACATGTCTGTTAGTGTGATTTGAATTTTAAATAAATTAAATGTTTTTACCTTTTGTATCATTGCCTTTTATTAAATGATTTAAATTTTAAATGTTTTTAAGAATTTTTAATATTCCCCCTCAATATAGACTTGGAATTACAAATAATTAGAGATAGAGTGATACACATGAATGAGTTTTAGGGTGAGGATAAATGAAACTAAGTGAACAAAGACAAGACTAACTAAAAAACTTAGGCTTAACAATGAACCAACATGTTATCTCAAGTCTCAACCATATATATGCTTATTTTATGAGATATGAAGAAAGGGAAAAAGGAGATCCAAAGTGGATTGGTGAAAGGAGATTATAATGAGATTATTCTTTTGTGAAATGATCACATGGTAAAGAAGGAATGACTAAAGGGAACTCGACTTGTATTACCAAGTCACAATGATAATTATCCATGTATATAGAGATAAGAAAGTAAACAATCATGAAAATAAAATAAAGGATTTTATAAGATATAAAATCAAGAAGAAAGAGAAATAAATTATAAATAATACACTAATAAGAAAACATAAATGACATTATAAATAATATAAATTGTGACATCAAAGTCAACATGTAAGATAATTAAAAATTTGACACAATGTCAAATGATATAACAAATAGATAAAGATAAGATTGAAACACACATCCAATCCAAAAAAAATGTAATAAAAAAATACATTTTTTCATGAATACGGATATGTTTTCCCACACACATTATCTATAACATTTAATAGATCTCTATGAAGTTAGAGTCAAATTGTAGCTACTATCTCATCTATCTTCAGTGCAAACTAGTAAAATACTTCATTTCTATTCTCCTCAAAAGAAAAGGTAGGAATGATTGATGTATCATGCTAAGGAGGGTTATTAGGAAAGGTTTTCTTAGAAGATTACATGGGAGGGGACTCTATAGGAGATGAAGGGTTCATTGGTGGGGAAGGATCCAGAGGTAAGAGACTCATAGTTGGAGAAAGATCTATAAGTGAGGTAATGTCCATGGGTGAAGGATTCATAGGTGGGGTAATAGGAGGTGATAAAGGGGCCATAGGAGGGGATGGAACCATGTGAGAATAATGGGGATCCTTCTTGTGGGAATGACCTATGGGAGGAATGCTATAAGGTTTAGGAATAACCATAAGGTGATCTTTAAGATGTTGTTGAAGGATGTGATAATTATCGATGTGATGGGTGTGACATTGGTGGCAAACCTAATACACTTATCCATAATTAGGAATATACTCAGGTAGTACCTTTAGGGGAGGTATGGATTTATCTAAGGATTGAGGGGTCGAAGGATGCAAAGTATCAATATATTATTGTAGCTTGTAATAATGCATGGATGAATGATAATCTATATTTTATAAGTAATAGATATGCATGTGAGTAGGCTTAATAGAAGTACTCACAAGATGATGTGTAACACAAGTGAAAGTAGGTTGGGAAGGCTCATCAGCCCATTTTGTGGGAAATGAATCCATATATGGTAAAGGAAGCAAACCATCACTGAAAGAAGGTGGTGGTGGGGAAGGAACTAGACTAAGCTCAATGGAAGGAGCAATGGGATTAGAAGCCTAAATATACTTAGCTAAAGTGGGAGTAGGAATGGGATCTAAAGTGGGCTAGAATAAGTTAGGGGTGGGGTCTATATAATATTAAAGGAGGGTTGCATGAATCTCAGGGATAAGAAGGCTATAGAGGTCAAGGTACCTAGTAAAGTTGTAAGGCCCAATCATAGTACAATCCATAAACATACTCCTATGTGGTTATTCATAAACTAGAGGTGTCCACAACATCTTTACCCTATGATATAGAAGAAAATTTTTAAATTTAGTAACTATATATGATGGAATATGGATATAACCACTAAAATATTAAATCAAAGAGGAATGATAATGTATAATATCAACATCACGAGCTTAAACAAGACCACTTAAGAATGGATCATCTAAGAAATAAACATCATTGTAGTCAAGTTTATGAAGATAAATGATGTAGGTGGGATGACATTGGATTTTGATGATGTATGAAAAATGGAATGCCAAGTCTTAGTCAAGATAATGAGGATATCATCACAAGGTGGTTTGTGAGAATGAGGCTATAAATAAGAAAAAAGATGACAAATGAGATGAGGTGAGATATTAGAAGTTTTAATCATTAGGTTTAACTCATCAAGTTCATTATCATCATAATCTAAGAGGTTAGGGGGAATATTCTCAATGAGTTCTAGATGTTTGTTATAACTTTACATGGAATTGATGAGAAAATTAATTCATGGAGACTCGAGAAATGGAACAATGGGCAATGGTTCAAGAGTAGGAATATTGAAGACATCTTGGTCTTGAAATTGTTCAAAATTCTAAGGGTTAATGTCACCATGAATCCTATAAATAGCTCCATCGTGAGGGAATTTAACACATTAGAAAGTGTAAGAGGCAACTTCTCTTATACGATGAGTCCATGGCCTACCAAGAAAGATGTTATAAGATAGAGGAAAGTTAAATATCATCACCTTCACATGAATGGTGACATGTGGGATGGTAATGGGAATCCACACATAACCTAAAGGAGGCATTTTACTTTGATCATATCCTTGATATGTGTTGCATGTGGACTTGAGATTGAATTAACAATATCTAATGGTTTTGATAAAATTAAGAGAGGCAACATAGGTGCTAGAACCCTCATCAATCAAGTCACACTTGACTTAGATATCTCCAATTTCGACACTAATGAATAGAGGAGGATCATTTGCATAAAGTATAATATGATCAAGAATCATGGAAGTGATGGGAAATTTTAAGGAAAGAGAAGTGTCCATTATTTTTTCAACATGCATGGACATCTCTTCATATTGTTGTGGTATGTTATATTCAGATCTATATAAGGTTACTTTGCATCCTACTAAGGGAGGATGAGGGATGTTCATTTTGATTAAGAGTTACATAACATAGTTTTGATGATGTGGAGAGGTCCTCATAAGTTCAAAAAATAGAATTTATGATGGGAGATTAGTGAGTTCCATAATGGGATCGGACTCATCAAAACCCATAAGAAGGTTGTTAGAAATAGGTGCATAGTGTTGAAGGAGTTCCTCAAGAGGAGGAGACAAAGTGCATTTTAATTTGTGTTGATAAGAGGGAGAAGCTTTGGAACAAGGTTTTAAATTATGTTTATAAGGTGAAGAATTTGGTTCAGGTTGGTTTTGAGAATTGGTAAAAAAAAGTGTTAATAGAAGCTTGATTTTCATTGGTGTTAGGTAAAGAAGATGGAGGGAAGGTAAAAATAGAATGGCAAGTGTTATCCAAGGGAGGAGTGGTAATTGGGCCATCAAAATTTATAAGGCCATCTTTCACCCAACTCATTTAAGTGAATTAGAGAACAATCCTGGATAACACCAAATATGTGAGATAATGGAGGGGTGTAGATAGGTTGAGGATCAATAAAAATAACCACCCTTTGCATATTAGTCATATTAACCAAATTCTCTTTAAGAGTTAGGTCAAAAATACTTTATAAACTATTGGTGGAAGGGGTGGGCTTGTCTTGGTTGTCTTGATTAGGTTGGTGATGAGGAAGAGGGTATTTATAGATAGCCAAATGAGCATTAACTTGATTCAAGGATTGATATTTAATATGTGTTTTATGAGCCTTAAAAGCAATGTCATAGTTTTTTTGATGCTTATAAATGATATAATCATGATCAAAATTAGGAACAAGAATAAAATCCATAGATAAATTTAAAAGCTACCTATAGGTCTCATGAGAATGACCCCAACTAGCATGAAACTAACAAAACTTATTGGGATCATACTATGATTTCTTAAGATGAAAGGGATCAAGTTATCATGGTAGATGCCTAGATAGACATTTTAATAATTCAAATGAGGATAAATGTTTGTGAAAATTGATGGTATTAGGTGAAGGTAAATGAGGATTGGTGTATTATTAAGAAGAGGGAGTTGGTTCTAAAGATTGGTTAAGAACAACAGTTTGAATAGTGTGAATGGTGTCATAAGAGTCTAAGACACCATCATTAATAGCATTAAATTTTTTGTTTTTAAGTAAAATTTGAGTACCCATAAAAGGTTTGGGTGGCTCAAATTTACACATAAAGAAATATTGATGTTTTTATTGATAAATGACCTCCTCTAAGGTACATAGAGAGAGTGTAGACCTGATTTTATATAACTTGGGAAAAAGAGGAATAGTAAAGATATGGGAAATATTTTCTACCTTTTAACAAAAGCTTGGGCAGTTTCATTTTTAAGTTGTTTACAAATTTATAAAGTGGGCCAAAGTATTATTTGGGAGATTACTAGTTTGGAACTCTTGGACTAAAGCATTCACTAAATATTCCAAACTATTAATAAAATGAGTTTTAATTTGGTTTTACCAATATATGGCATCACCCATGATAGTTTTCGCTAAAATCTTGGTAGTGGCAAAGGTATTTAATTTGACCCAATTTTTATAGAGATTTGCAAATATTTTTAGATGAAGAATATGATCAGTTGATCCATTGTAAGAAATGGTATGGGTGATACCTCCTATATAAATATTATCAATTTGAGTGGTAAGAGGTTCATTTTGAAGATGTTTAATTATCTTGTTGATAAGAGAAGGTTGAGGGATGAGATTTTCATGGGAATATTGAAGAGGAGGGGGAGCATTGTGATTATGAATGCCCCAAGGCATTAGTTGAGGGTGGGTTTGAAGATGGATAGGGTGATTTTACATTCTCATAATTTGATTTGTATTATGAGCTTGAAAAGTATTCATTTGATCAAGTGTTTAAAATAAAACTTGATGGGTTTGATTGGATTTTTTATCATTATTTGAGGCATTAGAGTTAGGAGTGGCTTGGGTACCACTATTAGTATTGTAAGGAGCTTAAGAGGATATGTTAGAATGTGAGACACTAGTGAAATAATTTGTTTATGTGGAAAAATATGAACTAGTGAAGGGATGAGAAGAAGAAGCATGAGAAGAATGATTACCTTAGGTAAAAAATGATGCACTAATGGAAGAGTTAAGGGTAGTGGGTCTTTAGAGAGGCCCACTAGATGTAGAACCTACCATGTTAGTCGATATACTAGTCATGGAGGTGGAAGAAGTTAAAAAATAAGAAGTCATGGTATGAGAAGGGGTCATAATAGATGGAAGAGGTTAAGAATCAAAGAAATTAGTACCCAAAAATCCATATGAGAATTTGGGATAAGGTAAATGAGGCTCTTCAACTTGACCAATAATCATGAGGTGGTAAATGGTATGTGGATCCTTTCCTCAATGTTGAGGAAATTTAGAAATAAAGAAGTGCATTTTAGGGGTATACTCTAACTCAGGTTGATATTTAAGTGAGAAGAGAGGATTACGCAATAAAAAGGAATGAGGAAGAGTCCCATAATTTGTTGTGTGAGTGGTTATATTAACATTACTCTCATCTAAGAGAGGCACCCTACTTTGCTTATGGGAAAACCTATGAAGGATATTAAAACTCATCATATCTATTGAATTCAACTTAGTATTATCTTCAAATAGAAATTATATGATGAAGGAGAAGGAATAAAAAAGGTAAGAGAAAGGCAAAAGCAAAGAAACATGAAGTAATAAAATAATATACAGAGTTGACTTGGTTGACCTAATACATAAAATAGGGTCTGAAAACTATACATAGTTGATAGGGCTAACCTAGTATAGAAATAGGGTATAAAAAAGTGTGCAAAGTTAACAAGTTGACTTAGTATAATGAGCAAGAAAAAATAGATAGTTTGTAAGAGACTATGTTGATAGGAATAATTTTGTACTAAAATAAGAAAAAAATTGCAAGTACTTCTGAAAGAAAGAAATGAAAGGAAACAAAAATTCAATTGGGTCGATGAGGTTGATACAATTGAGGCACAAAGCATAAAACCCTATACCAATGCTGGATAATGCAAGTTTTTGTAATACAACATACAATTGAGCAAAGAGCAGGTAGTCAACTTGGAAAGTAAAAGCTAAGTGGTCAACATAAATGTGTTTAGATTATTAGAATATTATTTTATATGTGATAGGGATTTATCTATAATAATTTATCTATAAATAAATATAAGGATGATTTCAAGATGTTTGGGTTGAAAGGGATCTGTATTGGTAATGGTACCAAATTAGTATTGGGGCCTACCTCCTCACTTCACACACCATAATGATAATGGTGTTATGTAATTAGATAAAATATACCATTAACCACATGTTTATACTTGGCTAAAAAAACAAGTTGGCTTCCCCCTTAGTAAAGAAATCCATGTAGGTAGGCATTAGGTAGAAAAATTTTAAAATGATTTTTTGAGATTTTTTGATTTGGTAGTGTGTACATAAAAGAGAAAATAGTGTAACTAAATGGTATATATAAAAAAAACTTTATTATACTATGTGATCTATTCTAAAAATAAAAGCAACAAGAAATGAAAGTGTGAGCTAATTACTAGCATATAAATGTTAATTCTAACTTTTAAACATAGTACAATATTGATTCAGTCAATAGTGTATATAGAGAATACATAATAGTGTCAATAATGTCATCTATATACTATAAAATCAAGTGTCTAAAAATTAACTACATCGATAGAGTCAACCTATATTTCCAAATACAACACAAAATACAAAACTATGATGATAGGGTTAACCTAGTTGACCATGCAAGGGTAGTTTTAAAGACTCTAAATTATGAAAATAGAATTGTAAAAAATGAGAAAAATGAAAAAGAAGGATATAAATGAACCTTGGTGGGTTGGAGGATGCAAATAAAAATACAATTGATGTTTAAGTACCTTGATTTATAATTTTAAAATCTAATAACCGTGTTGATTGTATCGACCTAAATTTGTAGATCCTATTTACTAAAAACTTGAAAATGTACAAGGTTGACTGGGTTGACCTAGTATGCTAGAATAGATGCCTAAAAATGTATAAGGATGACTAGGTAGACATAATTGTCTTAACTAAAGTATGGAAACCTACACAAATATAATGGATTTGTATTAATATGATTATATGTTAAACCTACACACATAAGTTAGAAATGTGTCAACACTGTCAACCTATGAGTGCAAATATATAGAGAATAAAATGATGAAATGATGAAACAAAAAAAAACTTGCAAGGGTTAGATTCAAATCAGTTAAAACATAATGTATGCAATCTAAAAATACATCAAGTCTATAAATCAATTATAACTCTGAGAAGATAGATCATACCATACAGTTCTGATTGGGGACACATTTGTTAAGAGAAATAATGACCAATATGGGGATCTTCTAGACCTGATTATGGGATCTCTTACTATAATACACTATGATAAGGATGGTTCCAAAGCCTCAATTCAATCACAATCATTTAATAACCCTAATGTATTCCTATGTTTTGATATCTCACTAAACTAACAACAAGGTAAATCTAATATAGTGCTCACCAAAGCTTGTGGCACAAACTGGGGGTTAGAAATAATATAATTAAACATGCATAGAATACATATACTCATGTCAATGTATACATAATCATAATTCATAGAATAAAATTACAAATTCATATCTATCTACTTTTACAAAGGAGGAACAAAGTTAGGCATACTTACCTTTTAAGATGAACCCACCAAGCCTCAATCTCTCCCTTGGCCAAGGTGCTTCACAAGAGGTTTTTTTGGTATGTAAGGATGACAAGGATAAATTAGTTATAAGATACATATCCTATTAATACATCTATAATACTTCTCCATAAGACAAGATCTGTATCTTTAAAGGAAGTATGAAACCCTAAGCTTGTTCCTTAAGTAGAATGGTCAATAAGCAAATGTGCAATATATTTTAATTCCTCTCTTCTCTAGATAATGGTGAAATTAAATTATATATATAGATGGATTTAAACCTAAACCCTTTCAAAAATCTTGACCAATAGGGTTGACCTAGTCTACCTAGCATAATTTTTGACAATAATTCAGTAGGTCATGAGGTAATTCATCCAAGAGCAAACTAATTCCTAAGTGAAAATCACCCAAAATTATGCAGGGCCAACCTAGTTAACCTAATATAGCTAAATAATAAAAGGGGATTAAGGTGATAAAAAGGGGGGGAAATATGGGAAATGATTGGAGAGGGTAAAATAGAGAAGAACTAACCTATGTAAATGGTTTTTAATAAATAAGTGTGTAGATAACAAGTGGAAAAAGGAACAACAAACCTATGAAGAACCAATGGTCTACCGACCCCTTTCCTGTTGTACCCCATATAATGTGAACTTAGAGATATTGAGACTCGATAGGTTCCTTCAAGATACAAAGTGTTAGTAAGTGATAAAAGTTTGAAAATATTATGTGTGTACACACTATTAGAACCCTATGTTATTATTTCCACACCCTTCTCCTTCACTTCTAACAACCTATCATTGACACTCAAGGTCTCCTTGGTAATATTAACCCCTTTTCTCCTTATCTAGTTGAATTTTCTATTTATTTCCTGTGTGTTCCTATCCATCATCAATAAGGAATTAGGTATAAACTGCTTGATCAGTGGAAGAGGTTGGAGATAGATCTTATTATCATAGTATACCCTATCAACTATAGATTCATCATATTTTAAGTCCTCAAAGACTAGTGATATGTTGTAAGTTTTTATGTATTCTAGGGTCATCCAAGAATAATCTATCAATCTCACTTCCTCTTCATCTTGAATTACTTCTTATTAATCTTCATAAAAAGGAATATGGGAATAAGTGGTGATACCAACTATACTAGTAATATATCTAGTCACATCATATAATGGCCTTGTATCAAGATATATTAAGGTGATTTGATTCATCTCAACATCTACACATTTAGATTTTGATAGGGAAGGACATGTATACCTTCATATGTTGATATGGAAGTAAATCCCTAATTTATGTTTTCTTGATGATAAATTATGGGTTTCTACAAGCTACCTCACAAGTTCCATTAGGACCCATTTATTACTTACATACTTCAGAAGGGTGTAGGGACAACACTAAAACCTCCCACTCAGATGTATGAATATGCTGGGAACTGAATGAAATGTGATCCCCAATTTATAATTTTAGATGTCATAGCATCAAAGAATATTCTCCTTTTTAGCTCTTTGTAAAGCATAATTATAATCTAGTATATGAAATCATAATTGACCCTTATAAAATGTTGCTTGATTGAATCAAAGGTGAAATCAATATAGTATTTAAATACCTTATTGACCTAATAGGGCACTGTGTTCAATCTTGGGAATGCCCACCCATTTTCTAGTATGTATACCAAGTATGAGGTCATGCAAAACTTGCTCATAGTTTGGATTTCCATCAATTATTTGTAAATGGATTTAGAAATAAACTAGGCCTAATGGATATAATATTTATTTTGTTGGATTACCCATATATATTGATATCTCCAATCCTAATAATTCTTGGCATTTGGGTTCCCTATAACTCTATGTAAGAGTATGATAATGTCACCGGCATCATCTTTGAAGTTTATTATTACCAAGGATTTAGGTAGTCTTGTAAATGTGGGTCTAGATGTTTTTAGCCATTATTTATTTAGAACCGATAGACATGCATTATTATTATCTTGATAGAAATTCTTTCAAGAGTTGGGGGTTATATCTAGATAGCTCTCATATTCTTGAATCAAGAATCTAGTAACTATGAAATTAGGGTCAAGGTTCATAATATTTTTTCCTTTGTCTTTCACCACCTCCCTCGTACTGAAATCATACTATTTTAAGATTATGAGCGCAAGCTTAGGGATCTAAACTGATAGTGGTAAAGATGTTTCTTCGGGTAACCCACTATTGTAGATACTTTGAATCCATTCATTATTGAATTTAGTGTTTATTCTATTCTAAAAATTAGCTAGGTCTGTGTGACCTAGATTTGTGTCGATGATCTCATTTGTATTAGATTTTAGGATAAATGGGACATTAGGTCCCTTTGAATTTAACTTCATTTCTTTTCCAGACATATGTTCTAGGAAAATTAGTGTGGGAAAACCAACTATGGAGTTGGTGGGTTTCGGACTTGCAATTGTAGGTAAAATTTTTGATAAAGATATACTGTGCAATTGTAACTTAAAATTTTGATGGGGTTTGGACTTGTAATTTACACTTGAAAATCCCAAAAAAAAATGGTAGATTTTAGACTTGCAATTTGCACTTGTAAAGTCTAATGAATGTTCTGGTGGGGTTTAGGTTTATAAAATCAAGTCAGATCTCTAATGGGGATTTAGAGTTTTTTTTGCAAGTTAAAATTTCATGGGTTTTAGAGTTATTTTTGAAATGGGGATTTCCATGGGGTTCATGTGGAGAATCCTAAGTGAATACTCAATATTCAAAAAAAAAAAAAAAAGGGCACAAACCCTATATTTTTCTATGAACATCAAATGATTGAGATGATTTCTTAACAAGCTCTCAAGAATGCAGACAAGGAAGTGGGAAAATGTAAGAAAAAAGGAAAAGATACTAGGTTCCATAAAAAATATAAATTTCTATCTATGAACCCTAGAAAGAGTAATATCATTAGTAGTTTGAAGGAAACCACAAGGAAAATGGAGGAATACAATGCTTTCACATAGAGGATGGCAATGGCAAAGTTTGGCATTAGTGAGGCATTTCTTAGCATTAGCAAGGCATTACTTGGCATTGGCAAGGCATTCAAAGGCTTACTATAGAGCTCTAATTTCTAATTTTTCAATGTTAAAGAAATGATTAGAAAACCCTAGTTTTATTAATAAAACCTTTTAATGAATGCTAATTAGGGTGGTGGTTAGGTAGACAGTGGGGAGTATAATTTTAGAGTCCTCATGCATATTTACAAGTTTTCAAAAGAAAAATTCCATCTAGAAATTTGTTTTCCACTAAGTGACTTACTACCTTGGAAGTGGGAAAGCAAAACTTGAGTTGAACTCTATCATTTTGTAATTTTAAAAGTGTAAATAGGGTTCTGGTTCTTATAGGTCGAGAGGAAGGGTGAAAAGTGGAACTTGAGTTATACTTTTCAAGTTGCAAAGTCCAGTTAGAGTACCAGCCTCCATGGGTATGGTAAATGGTAGAAAAAATAAATTTGATTGCACTTTTAAACTTTAAAAATTATAATGTGCAATTGGATTTTTTATTTTCATGGGCATGGTGAATGATATAAGGTAGGGTTTAACTTGTAATTTTTATCTTGTAAAGTTACAAAGTGTAGTCATATTTCAAATTTTTGTTAGGTGTTAGGTGAGTAGGAAGCATAGGTTGGGGTACATTATAAAACTTTGTAAAGTTGTAAATTGTAATCAAACCTCTAGTTTTTGCTAGGTATGTGAAAAGTGGGAAGTGGAATTTTGGGTTTGCTTTGTAGCTTCTCAAGCTGAAAATTGCACCCAAATATCCAATTTCCACTAGGTATTGAAAAAGGGTTCCCTTTGTCACTTTAAATATTTTTACCAAAAAATTAATGGGTCTCCCTTAGGGTAAAAGATGTTTTGATATTTTTGGCTCAAAAATATCATCATTTTTGGTGACCTTTTTAGGGTGATTACTTATTTTTAAATTTATTTACATTAGCCTTATATTTTATTAGGCATGGAGTCATTTTCATCTTAACGCACTTTAAATGGAGAAGAAATAAACTAGGAATTACCTAAACAAGAACAAAATAGGTAAAAATAAATCAAAAACAAAGGAAACAAAAACTCCTAATGAGTTAACTAGTGTGAAAGAAATTATTTGGGTAAACCATCTAAACCTAATATATATAATGTTTTGGAAATAATTATAACCTTAGAAGTAAGCTTTGAGGCATATCCTATTAACTAGGATAGGTAGCTCTAATCCATCAATCTTGGATAGCTATAATGCATTTTCTCCCTTGCATTAGGTTATGATGTATAGACCACTCCATATTGCATCAAACTTGGTATGCTTGCCTAGTTTGTCTCTTTTAGCATCTCATTTTAAAACCATGTCTCCTTCATTGAAGCTCATGTCAAATGATTTTTTGTTGAAAATTTATCTTTGTTTGAGCCTGATTAAATTCTAGAACTTGCATTGATTGGTTCCTAATTTCTTTTAGCTCTATGATTTTTACCATCTGTATTATCATTCCATCATTTTCAAACAATTTCAACTAATCATTGAGTTCTAGAGATGGTATCTCAATTGACAATGAAACTTTAGATTCCATTCCATATAAAAACATGAATGAATAATTATCAATGGCTCTCTTGGGAGTGATCCTGTCAGCCCAAAGTGTTGATTTTAACTTTGTGTGCCATATCCTTTGGTTATCCTCCATTTTCCTTTTGATAATCCTTATGAGTTTTTTGTTGGTAGATTTAGCCAAGCCATTACATTGTGAGTAATAATTGGATAAGGTATTTAGGTATACATTGTGCCTTAATACCCATTCACTCACCTATGTGCCTACAAAATATTTGGCATTGTTTGAGATAATGGTGTAAGGAAAAAAATATAGTGACAATATCATCAATGAATTCTAGGATATAACCCTCCATGGCATGTTTTAAAAAAACCACTTCAGTTTATCTAGTGAAATAATTAGTTTTTGTAAGGACATCTTTGTGTCCTACAATCTATGGTGGATTGATTATGCCAATGAAATCTAATCCCTATTGGGAAAATGACTAGTCAACTTGGACTGGTTTGAGAGGGGGAAATACTAATCTTTTATTTCCTAAAAATAAGGTATAGTTATCATAATTATGTACCCATTGATGGGAATATTTGAGTAGGTTAGGCCAATAATAGCCTCCACTCATTATTTTTATGGTAGTGGTTCTTGAAAAGAAGTATCCACTGATGAGCCATCATGAAAATCCTTGAGCACCTTGGGAATTTGATCATGCTCAATGCACCTTAGCAAGACTTTATTCATATATTTCCTAAACAATACTCAATAAAAAAGAACATAAAGAATATATTAGAGTCTAAAATACCTCTTCTTGAATTATTAAAAATCATTTAAGTACTCACCAGTTTATAGGAAGATGGTCATGTTAAGGGTCCAACTATTGATCAGATGTGGAGTGGCTAGTTGGAAAACATGTGGAACATATATTGCATCAGATACTACCTCAGAAACATAAGCCCTTTCCTCTCAAAAGATTTATTATTTTGATGTTCACATCATATTCCATGTCTTTTATTATACATCCCACTCCTCATTTATTGCCTAGCTTAATGAGAACTCCTTCACATTTTGGTGACTTACCATCATATTAATTTTATTATTTGAGATTATATGCCTAAATGTTTTTAGAAATTTTATTACGAAATATACTTGCTTCTCCACAAAGTAATACTTTTCTTTGTAATCCTTCAATGATTGACTAAAGAAGGATATATGTTACTCTAATTTTTATTTACATTACTAGGTTAGAATAGCTGATACACTACCTTCCCCTCAAAAATCATAGAGAATGAAATCATTCTCCTATTTGGGGTTGACAAGGATATTAACTTGAGAAATAGCCTACTTGATGGCTTCAAAACTATAATTTCCTTCCCATGTCCATCCAAAACTGACCCCTTTATTAAGCATGGTAGTAAGGGGCTTGGCCATGGATGTAAAAATTGGAATGAACCTTATTACAAAATTGATATTTCCTAAAAAACCTTGTAATCCATTTTTATGGATCAAAAGTGATAGTGACGATATAACACTTACTCTCTCTAGGTCTATTGTAAGACCCTCTTTTGAAACAATGTGTCCCACTAGTTTCCCATCATGAATTATGAAAATGAACTTTTTTCTATTAATGTAAACTCCAAATTCTCTACACCTTTAAAAAACTTTCCAAAGGTGATCCAAGTGTGCACTAACATGTTTTAAATAAATGGTGATGTCATCTAAGTACACTAGGATCATCTCATTTATCAAACCCCTAAAATCCATATCCATGGATATTTGGAATGTAGTACTAGCATTAGTTAAAATGAAAGGCATATTTTTAAAATCATATGTTCCCCATTTTATAGTGAAAGCAATGTTGAACTAGTTTGATTCTTGTACGAGGATTCAGTTATATCCAAAATAACCATCTAAAAGGGAAAACCTTTCATATCCTAATATAGTTTGAATAATTTTATCCATGGGTGGAAGTGGATAAAGATCCTTCAAGAGCACTTTTTCTAGGTCCCTAAAATCTACATGAAGCCTGATTTCACCATTCTTTTTCCTTATAGGCACCAAGATAGCAACCCGGGATGAGTTTTTTATAGGAAAAATGATGTTAGCCTCTATCAATTTGGATAATTCATTCTTCATCAAGGGTTCTATTTTTGGATTTATTGGTCTCTATTTTTATCTAACAAGATTAGTATTTTGGTCAAGTTATATTATGTGTTCAATTAAGCTAGGGTCAAACCCCCTTAGATCTTTACAACTCCAAGTGGAGTTATCATCAAATTCTTGACACAACACATAAAATCTTGTTTTTCAAACGTATTACATACCTTTTTAATCTTTAATGTTTTTCCATATAAAGTGACTATTGGTTCAAAATATTATTCATTGACCATGATATTCTTATTCTCACCTTCTAGCTCATCATCTGAGTTGAAGATAATTTCTAAAGTAATAAGACCCATGGGAAATATTTTGTATTAAATTGAATTATTTGATCCCTATATTATTCTTAGTGTCTTGACTCATTTTTGTCTAATAATTCAGCCTCATCTCATATAAAATTAGCAATTTGATAATCAATATCAAAAAAATTATATTTGGTTGTATTATTAGGAACATACGGTCTTACTATTAATTTTAAATGTTGACTATTATCCTTTTTTATCTCTTTAGGTAAATTATATTGAAAACCCATTGAGGCCATGAGATCAACATATTTGTTCTATACTCTTAGTACCACTTGGATGTTTAAAGTGATAAAATGTTCTAACATGTCCCAAACCCTATGTTTGTAATATCCTAGGAAGTTATTCTTAGTGCTGCTTTTAGATTTTACTTGGTGAACGATTAGTTCACTATTAACAAGCACTGGTAGTGACTATATTCCCTTTTATTTGGCCATCTCTAGACTTGAATCAATGCTTAATATTCATATACATTATTAGTGAAACTAAAATAAAGTCCAAAATAATATAAGTAACTCTATTTTTTTGGAGAGATCAAATAATACCTTCACCTACACAATTCCTACTTCTTGAGCCATCAAAGAATAGTTATCATATTCCTTGAAGATCCTTAGTTGGTTTCAAAAGGTTTGGGATTATTGCATAATTTTAATGAATGCAATACATACCCAACACAATTTATTTTACACAATCATAAGGATCAAAGTCGAGATATGATCCACATTCATCTAGATGAGTGTCTTGGATTTCTTCCATGGGTAGTGTAACCTCATGGTCAAGTTCCTCCTCCTGATCTTACAATGTGTAATTCATATCCATAGGGATAGGAGTGTATGGCTAAATGTGGGATTTAAAAATTGGCTTATATTTTATTATCACTCTAATTCCATATCTTTTCTTAAGAAAAATATGAGACCAATCAGTAAATAGATACCCTCTAATGTTTGTAGTGAAGTTTTAGGAAAAGAAGATAGTAAAATAGGGGGCTAGGTTAGTAACTAAGATATCTTGGTAAATTGAAAAGCTTGGACATGCATAGATGGTAAGGTTTAAACCAATAATAGTCCTAAATATTTAGATAACAGTTATATCTAATTCAACCATACCTTTTGTGGCATGTGTGTATTCAATACCAAGAGCATTAGTTATTTTCTTGGGCATAAAAAAATTTATAGCCCTAAAATCTACCATGTAATTATGTACGATATTTTTTCCAACTATGAGTGAAAGGTAAAAGGGGGAAAGATTACCATTTTTACTTATTTTTGTGGATCTTTGAGGTTGACATAAATTAACTGTGACAATGGGTCCCTTTACTAGGACCCTATCTACTATTTGGAAGTTTTTTAAAGCTTCCTAAAGCAAGCCCCTCTTTGATGGAATGGAAAGTGCTTCCCACAGGGTGAAATTCAAATTAGTCTTATTAATTTATTATACATTACTAAAATTGATGTTACCAACCTTTTTTGGTGCCTTTGTGGGAACTATATCTTCTTTCACAATATTTGGGGTCAATAATTTTGATTTTGACTAGCCCATCGGCATATTGGATGGTTTTTGAAATATGTTGCCTTTTGTAGACTATTGTAAAACTTTAGAATTTGTATCTTTCTCAATATTGGGGGCTTGATCACTTTATATTTCCCTCTTCTTATAGCTTGTATTCACTACCACTGAACTACCACCATTGGTTAGTGTTTCCTCCTAATTAACACCACAAAAATCATCCTCTTGCTAGTTTAAAAGAGTGGCCTCATTTTGATAAGGCTCTTATGTATCTTCCTACTAGGAATTAGCTTTATATTTTTGTCCTTGGGTGCTTGATATGCTTCGTACCATCGAATCTTAAATGATGACACCATTAGGATAAACATTCAAATTATACAGTTAAGCACAAGGATAACACCACTAATATTCCTAAGCTAGGTTGTTCTGAATGGGTATAATGGATTTAGAAGTACCTAGTGCAAGTATATCACTAATGTTTAGAGGATTTGTTTGTATGGATTAATTTTTGGGTTGTGAGTTGCCTTAGTAGGGTTGCCTATTGGGTTGGTATGTTTGGTTAGCTTGCTAATAAGTCCTATACTTTTGGTATTTTTGCATTTTAATAGCTACCAAGTAATTAATGAAGCCTTTAAGTAGTGACTGAACTTCATATACATCCTTAGTAGGGGTATGAGTCAAATATTGTGTATTTCTTGTGGTGGGAATTAGGTAAATAGTGGGTTTCATGGGAAACACTTATATAAATAGAAGAACTGAAGCCATGGAGCAATTTTTCTAACATGAATGAGGCAAATTTATGCTATTATTAAATTTTCATAGGCATTAGGGAGTGTTTTTACACCCATTGACTGAATCATGATAGTTATATCACTATTTAAAGCTCTCAAGTAATACAAGAAAGCATTTTCTAGGGTTGGCTTGACCAACACTGTAATTATATTCCACATCTTTTTAAAATGGAAATTAAAATCACTCATAAACTCATGAGGCACACATTTGATAGTGGTCATCTATTCAACCAAGGCAAGGTGGTCACTCTTATCTTCAAATTGAATGCATAGGGTAGACCCTAAATCATCCCATACATAGATGGATTTGGGAAGTAGACTTTTATACCATTATAATTCTTTACCCTTGAATGAGGAGGCAAGAAGTTTGATTGCAACAATTTATTATTCTATATTATGGACTAAGTAAATTTTAGCAATATCATAAATATATTCAATGGGGGTGGTGGAAGTTTCACTAGTAAAATATGAAAAACTTTTTCGAGCCAAGGTGGTTGTATCATCATACTAGGCCAATTGAAGTGGGTTACCTCCATTGAAGTCTAAAAAGTTTTGATTTCTCATGGCCATAATGGGAGGTATGAAAGAACTATGAGTATTTTTAGGAGATGCAAATAGATTTGCAGGATATACTTTGCTATAAGGTATAACTAATATTTATTTATTTTTATATGGAAATTAAAATTATTAAAATTTAGTTCACTTGCCTTTAGTAGATGATCATGTTTGTATCTTTGGCATACATAAACTTAGATCTCCTAAATCCATAAGCCAATAGATTCACTGGGTCATATTGAAATGTGTATGAAACTAGTATAAAATTTGTTGATAATATCACCAATCTCTTATCTATAATTTTTGGGTCATATTGGGTGCGACAAAAACTATTATCACTTATATTTTGCATCTGTATTTGAGTGGTAGTATGATGTAAAGTATAAGTTGAAAATTGTGGGGAATATAATGACATAATGGGATCACCTCTAAGTTGTGGGACCTTGGTTAATTGATGTGAACCTATAGATAAGGTCAGCTTCCTTTCACTAAGTTTATTATAATTGATGTATTACCAATTCATGTTAAAATAGTATTTCTTATTTATCTTGCTCCTAACTAGGGTTTGACTTGTGAAGAAAAGAGTTTTATAATGAATTTTAAAATTGGAAAATTGTGATTACACTAAATGATTACAGTGGAAATTAATTATTTCTTTGTATGAACATAGTATAATAATAAATATACTTAAATGTATTAAAGCACAAACTTATACAAGGATTAAACCAAAGGTAATGTTGGGCACTTATCATATAAGGAACAAGATTCTTTGTTTTCCCTCAACAAGTTTTCAAAAGGGCAGAAACCTATATCAAAAATGAACCTATATGATTGAAATAAGATTTAGAGAATTAAAAAACATTAAATAATTGTTCATACACAAAGATAACATAGATAAAGAAGTCAAAACTTCAATCTATTATCATTCTCTAGGTTACAACATATAGATCAATTCTTCAAAATGTAGAACAATTTCTCCAATAACAAAAGGATAGATGTTCTACAGTGGATACCCATATTTATATAAAACACTCTCTTGAAATATATTAAGTTAAAAAAACCTTATGCCTAGTTAAAGAGCAATAAAATATGAGAAGTTCATGTAAATGGCATCCTCTTCAATTTGGAATGGTGTCCTTGGTAGAATAGATGGTTGGAAAAGAAACATGAAAATATTGGGGGATTCAACAAGTGTTGGAGGAGTGAAAAAATAAATTTTAATCTTCATGAAAACATCCTCTTCCTTGATTTATATTAATGTTATCCTTTCCAATAAATGGGGTGTTAAACTAATCTATTACTTGGTAAAGTTGAATGCTTTTATATATTTTAGGTTATAACTTCCAAAACCTAATTTGTATTTTTTAGTTGAGAATTTTATAAACTTTTAAGTCATTCAAATTGCTAAAAAGTAAAGTGTAAATTAAAACATGATTTTTTACAAGTTACTCAACTCAAACTTTGTTAGAAGGAACAATGTAATTTACAAATTTCACTTTTGCAACTTAAAGCCTGTCAAGAAGATACTTGAAAATTTCAAGTGGCTCTTTCTCAAAAAGAGTTACCAAAAATGATAGTTGCAATTTTAAACGTATAATTTTACAATTTTTTATTATAATAAATAAATTTAATTTAAAAAATGTGTTTTATTGAAAGAATTAGTCCACAACCATAAACTCTAAAAATTCCTTGTCTTTCTTTCTTTGCATATTCTCCATGTAAGCATCAAATATTTTAAAGATCTATTGGAGGCAATATTCATCAGGAAAAAGTGATTAAAGGTTTTTGATATTGCATTATACCATTACTTTAGATAGTTCCCTAGATGCAACCCTGTATACTTGAGTATATTTCCCCATCTGATCCAGTGTATTATGATACCTAATGAATATGTGGATGGAATTTAAATTGAATTTTGTATCCCATGATGACTCTCTCTTGACTAATTATTTGAATTTTTAATAAACCTATTGAAATAAAAGGATTTTATCTTGATGATATGTTGCTTCACATGAAAATTTAATAAGTAAATATTCAATGTCATAGATTGTAACATTGGCCTTATCACATGTAACCTTGGCCTTATTAATACTCTCAGTAAGTATCCTAATTCTGAAATGGGCTGCCCTATCTATCTCCTCATGCTCTATAAACATCTTAAATATATTTTTTGATATGAGGGTGTTAGCCTTAGTTAGGTCAATAACCTAAAAAATTTGAAAGAATAGATTTACTATTTCAATCTCCTCATTATTTCTTATTTCTACTTTCAAATATGCCTGATCATCCTTTAGAGTATTATAATAGTCCATTGCTAGATATATCACTCTATTTAATTTCATGATGATTTCCTCAACCCATTATTTTATGTCCCTTCCCATAGTACCAATCTCTATGGCTACTTCAAATGTTTCTTTATTAGGCAATTAAGTAAGAGATTGTGTTAGCTGCGCTACTAGCTTGATAAACTTTTTTATGATAAATATCAACTAATCAATTTTATTCTTAAGTTAATCCTTTGTGACCTTATCACTATCCATATTCTCAAAAAGAGATTTATTTCTTAAAATACCATTATGTTTCAACCATTCTCTAGTTGGATGACCCAAGTGCACTGTAGATATTCGATAATCCCCTACCACTAGATCTTTCCTTTATTTGTCCAGTGGGGTGACTACTATTTATATGTATCTCTCCCCTTATAAATGATATGATATCTTGGATTTGGTTATAGGGCTTGATTTTGATCTTTTAGATGCCTCCAATAGATTGAAATCTAGTGTGTTGGGAGACACCATTTATTTCCACTTCTTCATTACTAATTATGTTAGGTAGCTTGGAGTGGAATCTTTTGAACCTAGCACTGTCATCTATGAATATATAACTGAAGTTGATACACTAGTGGTTATTGTGACAAGTGTCATATCTATCACTAATGTTATCATTTAATCCTTAGTTGATGATTTTACTATCTCTTTCCCATTTGTGGGTAGAGAATCCACATTTGTATTAGTGGATCCTTTTATCTCCACCTCTTTGGTTGGAGCTTGGGATACTGATAGAGTGGAAAAAATGGGTATTTGAATGGGTGAAGTGGGTATTAATGTGTTTACCAAGGGTGTGGGAGCTATGAGTGACATGAGTAGAGGGGTAGGCACATGTAGTTAGAAAATGGGAGCCTATGGAAATGTGTAATCCAAGGTAGTGAATGAATCAATCAATGTGGTATGAACACTTAGAGTTGATGAAATGGGGAGTATGATGGTAAATGAAAATGAATTAATAACTACCCCAGTGGTTGGGATTTCTAGTGGGATTGGAGTTAGGATGATTGATTCAAAATCCATGTACTAATGGGTGTTATTAGTGATTAATAGAGTAATAGTGTATATGGAGGATGAGGTGGAAGTCATAATGGAACATAGAAGAAAAGGTGGAGTCTAAGTGTCCACTTGTGTTTATTGGATTTATGCCAAGGAAGTTACTTACAAAGGTGGGTTGTGTGAGTGTATAATCACTTGCACTATTGGATTGGTGGAAATAGGAGGGGTAGGTATTTAAGTTGATTGGGTAGTGGAAATAGGAGGAGGGAGTACTATGGTTGGTTGAATAATAGAGACAAGAGGAGGAATTATTTGTGTTAATTGAGCAATATTTGTGTCCTTTATATAATTTTACATTGGCTGATTCATTTTCTATGTTGTCTCTTGGTTGTTGGAAGGACCTCTTTTAGCCTTTTATTTCTATTTTTGCTTATGTCACATAACTGACCTATCTACCTAATCTACTTGGGTTCCATTATTGAAACCCTTTATTATTGTTTCCACACCATTCTCCTTCACTTCTCTCAAATTATAATTGATACTTAGTGTCTCTTTGGTAATCTTGAAACTTTTATTCTTTAGCCAATTTATTGTTCTATTTATTACCTAGGTGTTCCTATCCATCAATGATAAGGATTTAGGTATAGACCACATGATCAATGGATGAGGTTGGAGATAGATCTTATTATCATAGTATAACTTGTCAACTAGAGATTCATCATCTTTAAAGTCCTCAAAGATTGGTGCCATGTTGTAAGTTTTGATTTGTTCCATGGTCATCCTAGAATAATCTCTCTCTCTCACTTCCTCTTCATCTTGCATGACTTCCTAGTAATATTCATAAAAAATGTGGGAATATATGGTGATACCCACTATACCATTAATATGTCTAATCACATCATAGAATGGTCTTACATTGAGAGATTTTAAGGTTATTTGAGTCATTTTGTCATCTACACCTTTCAATTTTGATAGGGAAGGGCATGTATACCTTCCTATGTTGATAAGGAAGTGGATCCCTGACTTATGTTTTCTTGATAAGAACTTGTGGGTTTTTGTAAGATACCTCACAAGTTACATCAGGGCCCATTTGTCACTTACATACCTCAGAAGGGTGTAGGGACAACCACTAAAACCTCCCACTTTGATGTATGAATATGTTGGGAACTAAATTAAATATTATCCCCAATTTGTGATTTTAGTTGTTGTAACATCAAAGAATCTTATCCTTTCTAGCTCCTTATCAAACATAATTATGGTGTAGTATATGAAGGCATCATTGACCCTTATGAAATTTTTCTTCCTTACCTTAATCAAGATATTATTTAAAGACATTATTAACTTGATTAGGCATTATGTTCAATCTTGTGAATTCCCTCCCCTTTGTTAATATGTATACAAAGTATGAGGTCATGTAAAACTTGTCCATAGTTTAGACTTATATCAATTATTTGTGGATGGAGTCAAAAATCAATTAATCTTAGTGCATATACTATTTATTTTGGTGGATCACCTAGATGTACTGGTACAACCAATCCTAACAATTCTTGGCATCTGGGTTCCCTATAACTCTACGCAATACTATGATAATGTCATCTACTTTATATTTGAAGTCTATTCTTGATAATGTTTTAGGTAATCTCTTGATTGTGTGTTTATAGGTTCTTAGCCATTAGTTTTTTAGAACCTATAAACATGTAGTATTATTATCTTAATATTAATTATTTGAAGAGTCAGGGGTTATATCTAGATATATCTTGTATTCTAGAATCAGGAACATGGTATCTATGAAATCAAGGTCAAGGTTTAGAATGTTTTCTCCTTTGTCATTGACCACCTTCCTCTTCTATGCATGATAGTGTTTTACCATTGTGAACACAAGCGCAGGGCTTTAAACTGATAGTGGTAATTTCTTTACCTAGGGTAACCCTTTGTTGTAAATACTGTGAATCCAATCATTCTTGATTCTAGCATTTATTCTATTCCAAAAATTAGCTAGATCTGTATGACCTAGATTTATGTTAGTGATCTCATTTGTATTTTATTCTAGGCTAAGTGGGACATCAGGTCCCTTTGACTTGAAAGTTATTTCTTTTTGAGACATATTTTTTATGAAAATTTCTATGGGAAAAACAACTATATAATTGGCAAGTTTTGCACTTGCAATTGTAGGTAACAATTCCAGAGGAGATATACTATGAAATTGGAACAAAAAATTCTAGCAAGGTTTGGACTTGAAATTTTCACTTGTAAATCCTGATGAAAATTTAAATTGGTTTCAAACTTTCAATTTTCACTTGAAAAGTCTAATGAAAGTTTTGGTGGGGTTTAGGTTTGTAAAATCAAGTTGGATCTCTAATGGGGATTTGTATTTGTTTTTACAAGTTGGACTTCGATAGGGTTTCATGTTTTTATTATAATAGGGATTTCCATGAGGTTTATGTGGATAATTCTAAGGGAATGATTGAGATGATTTATTAACAAGATCTCAAGAATGTAGATAAGGAAATGGGAAAATGAAATCATAAAAGGAAAAATTATAGGTTCAAAAAAATATAAATTTCTATCTATGAACCCTAAAAAGAGAAATAGTAATAGTAGTTTGAAGCAAATATAGGGAAAATGGAGGAATATTGTACTTACACATAGAAGATGGCAATGGTGAAGTGTGGCATTAATGAGGTTTTGCTTATCATTGACGAGTCATTGTTTGGCATTAGCGAAGCATTGCTTTGTATTGGCAAGTCATTCAAAGGCTTCTTAAAGAGCTATAATTTACAATTTTGAAATGTTAAATAAATGACCAAAAAATAATAATAGTTTTATTAATAAAACATTGTAATTATTGATAATTAGGTTGATCATTGGGTAGACAATGGGGAGCATAATTTTAGAGTCATCGTGTACTTTTACAAGTTTGAAAATTTGTTATTTACATCTAGATCTCCACTTTATACTGAGTAAATTAGTGCTTTAGAAGTGAGAAAGTGGAACTTGAGTTGTAATTTGAAAAAATTTAAGTTATAAATTGAAACTAGGGTTCTTGTTTTTATGGGTAGGGAGGAGGTGCAGAAAGTAGAACTCAAGTTACACTGTGTAACTTTGGAAGTTGTAAAGTGTAGATGGAATTTTAGTTTCTATGGGTATGGTAAATGGAAGAAAGTAAAAATTTGATTGCACTTTGTAAATTTAAAAGTTTCAATGTGCAATTAGATTTCCAATTTTCACAGGCATGGTGAATGGTAGAAGGTGGGATTCTACTTGTAATTTACAACTTAAAAAGTTGTAAAATGCAATCAGAGTTCTGATTTCTACTGGGCATTGGGTGAACAAGAATTAGATGGTGGGGTGCATTTTTCAAATTTTCAAAGTTGTAAATTGTAATCAAACCTCTACTGTTTACTAGGTATCTAAAAAGTGGGAAGTGGAGGTTTAGGTGTAATTTTTAACTTTTTAAGCTGTAAATTTCACCCAAATCTCTAGTTTTTTCAAGGTATTGAAAAAGGGTTTCCTTAGTCACTTTAAAGATTTTTCCCAAAACAATAATGGGTATCCCTTAATTTACAAGATGTTTTGATATTTTTGGCTCAAAAATATCAATAAGCAAAATGTTGAATTTTCAATGCACTATGATGTTTTTCACGATATTCATTGCACTTTACATAAAAACAACATTTTGTAGGAGTGTGGCATTGAATTTACACAAAACTCAACCAGGGAAGTTATTCTAACTATATTTTACAAAAGACAATATGGAAAATTATTTTATAATAAATCATGTTTAAATGGGAATTGTAGCATTTGTGGTAGATTGCCAAAATTAAAAAAAAATTATCTATGAGGAGATTACAAGTGAAATTCAATAGGAATTAGCTGGTTTAAGCAAATATAAATCAGTGACTTATCAAGTAAAATATAGTAAATAATCTAAAAGGTGTGAGATTATTACAAAAATGATACTTGTTTCCTAATTTTTGGTCAAATTTAGGGAGAAAATTGTTTATGAGTATGTAAGGTATACACGTAGGGTTAGATGGTTGGATGAACATTTCATGATAAGTAAGGATACATTCCCACTTGGTTTGATTGTTTCAATAATTTATTTTTCTTAAAATTACACATTCAAACCCCAAATGGAATTTCAATCATAACATTACAACTCCTCATAAGTTGTAATTTTTGTGTATATAGCATTCATGCATTCACTTGATAGTACAAAGAAACAATGAAAAATATTGGAGTACCATTTCTTTATCAGAGATGACTGATCACATTATCTAGTGTATGTGCAAGGTTGTTTTAAGAAGTTTTATAAATAATTGATTTAGAGGAATATTACTTTCAATCAACATTAAATTGGTTAGATAATCACATATCATAATTCAAAAATACCTCAATGTTTTATTAGTTGAGTAGGATGCATGTTACCACTGGTGTAGAACACATTTAGAGTTTCACCGAGGCTGGCCATGGAAAATAGGGGCATGATGGTGTTAAATCATGTGTAAAAAGAGATATTATAAGGGAAGAATTAAAATTTTAAGATGGTGTTCATTTGATAAATGCTAAAACCATGGTTGAATGGTGTAATGAGAAAATGTGTCATGGTACTCAACCAAATTATACTATCAGTAGAATTTCTTGGTTAATGGAGAAATAAAACATGGTAAAGTATGAGAATTATATGACTCCATTGGGTTCAAGTGACCTCCACTCATTTTGTATCTCAAATTCAAGTTCTTGGACTATTCATATGAGCCACTTGGCATGTTTTTATTTGATAAGCATGAACTCTATTTGGAATGGATGTGAGTCATAGGAGTGGGTGGATGATTGGAATTATGAACCTCTAATTTAAATCAACACATATCAGGGTCCAATAATATTACAACTTAAAAATATGACATCATCAGATGACTTTGACCATGTATCTGACCTAGTACAACTAGGTAGAATATTTTTCATTATGCACAATTTATTCTCATTATATATCTTCATATTGTCCTAAAAATGGATTTTTTGTGATATAGGGCATGTTTTTGTAGTTATTGTAGATGAGGATAATGAAGAGGGAACTAATTAATACTTATGTCAATGTGTAGAGAGAAAAAATTGACTTCCCTAGTTATAGATGTATAAAACATTGACTATCTGAATGGGTCAATGGTAGTCACTAAAAATTGGTTTTGATGATATCTTATAAAAAAATTAGATCAATGGTTATTTGAAGAGTTTTAAACACACAAGAAGATACTGCACTATTCAAATTTGATTCTTGCAACAAATATTCATTTAAAAAAATATCATGGAAGACCATTAAACATGAAACTATGAAAATTTCAAGAGTCAAACCATGAAGCTATACTTGATACTATCAAGTTTATAGCCGTCTTATGGTTCATTGGATTAAAATACATAGATATGTTGACTTTTCAAATGTAAATGTAATAAATTTTATCAAACATTTTTTAATTTTATAGATAGTAAATATGAATTTATTTTTTAATTACTTACTAATAATTTATTGTAGGTTAGTGGTTGCAGATAAGCTTCCACCTTCATGTGGTTGGCATTGTCAGTAGAGAATTCTATAATCCTCAAGCTAAGATAAACTCCTAAATGGTAGTGAAAATACACTTTTGATGGATTTAAACATTATGGTGGTGTGATAATGTGTAAATTGACTATCTAGATAAGATCAAATTGCTAAATTCTCAAGTGGAGGTTTCGGAGGTAGAAATGGCATTTGGAGCTCAAGAAGTTGCCTATTTAATGCCAAAAAGTTGCATTTTTGGACCTATCACTACAAATTGTCTAACAGATTAATCTCAAAAGTTCCACCTAAGTTATTTCTAATCATATTATAGGGATGAAAGAGGTAGGGGATGGATCTAATGGTTCATTAAAATGATTTACATGTTTCATTTTACGTATGTTTGAACTTATGATAAAAAATTATAATTTTCTTATATTGGGAAGGGCATTCTTGAGGCTAGAATGGGTGGTGGGTTTTTCAATTAGAACTAATGGGAGGCTAATAACCTAGTAATAAATGATATCCACCCCCTATATGTTTTGGTAGTGTCATTTTCTAATCAAGAAGCATAAAAATAAGAGTTTTGCAACCATAACTTAAACATTGATAATATTTATTGTTAGTGTTTGCACACTCCTAAATGGTAGTGAAAACGCATTTTAAAGTGGATTTGAGCATTTTGTTAGTGTGATAACATGTAATATATATATGTGTGTGTGTGTGTGTGTGTGTGTGTGTGTGTGTGTGTGTGTGTGTGTGTGTGTGTGTGTGTGTGTGTGTGTGTGTGTGATCAAAGTGATATATTTTCAAGTGAAGGTCCTAGATGTATAAATGGTAGTTGGAGCTCAAGAACTTGCCTATTCAATGCCAAAACATTGCATTTTTGGACCCATCACTGCAACTTGTCTACCTAATTAATCTAGAAGGTTAAACCTAATTTTTTTGGGGTGTGATTAAAGGGATTAAAGAGTTATGGGATGGATTGATAGTTCATGGAAATGACTTGTAGTTTTTTATGCATGTTTGAACTTAGGCTAAGAAATTGCATTTTCTTATACTAGGAAGGGCATTATTGAGGCCAAAATAGGTGGTGGGTTTCTTGATTGGGACTAATGGGATGAAAATAACCTAGTCCTATAGATTATCTTCCCCATATATGTGTTGGCAGTGTATGTTTTTAGTCAATAAGCATCGAAACAAGAGTTTTGTAACCATAACATAAACTTTGACAACATTTATTCTCAGTGTTTTTGCACTCTTGAATGATAGTTAAAATACACTTCCAAGTGGATTTAAACATAATGTAAATGTGATAATGTGTAATTTTCCTATTCAGATGTGATAAAAATAAAAAAATTCTCAAGTGGAGGCCCTAGAGGTAGAAATGGTAGTTAGAGTTCAAGAACTTGCCTATTCAATGTCAAAAAGTTGTACCTAGAAATTTCCACCGAAGTGATCCAAGGTGAGATTAGAGGGTTTAAATAGGTAGGATAAAGATCTAATGGTTCATATAAATGACTTAGAGGTTTCATTTTATTTGTGTTTCAATTTAGGTTAATATATTTCATTTTTGTTTTATTGGGAAGGGCATTCTTGAGGTTGGAATAGGTGGTGGGTTTATCGATCGATACTGATGGGAGGCCAAAAGCCTAGTTCTATATGTTATCCTCCTAGTTAGACATGTTGGTAGTGTAATTTTTTTAATCAAAAAGCATTGGAACCATAGTTATATAGCCATAACTTAAACTTTGACAAAATTTGTTATCAGTGTTTCTATGCTCTTGAATGGTATTGAAAATGCACTTCTAGGTGGATTTGAACATTGTGGTAGTGTAATAACATATAATTTAACTATTTAGATGTGATATAAGTGATAGTTTCTCAATTGAAGCTGCCATGGGTAGAAATGGTAGTTGGAGCTCAAGAACTTGCCTGTTTAATGTCAAAAAGTAGCATTTTTAGACCCATCACTGTAACTTATCCAATTGATTGATCCTTAAGGTTAAACTTAAGTAATTAGGGTCATTATTATATTTATTAAAAATTTAAGGGAAGGATTTATTCGTTCATTAAAATGACTTATAGGTTTCATTTTATGCATATTAAACTTAGGCTAAAAAATTACATTTTTCTTGCATTGGAAAGGGCATTTTTGAGGCTAGAGTAGGTGGTGGGTTTATCGATCAAGCCTAATGAGAGGATAAGAACCTATTAATAGATGTTATCCTCCCCTCCTCCCCTGATGGATGTATTGGTAGTGTTACTTTTTGGTTAGGAAGCATTAGAGCCAAAGCTCTGCAACCATAACTTAAACTTTGACAATATTTGTTGTTAGTGTTTATGTGATCCTCTCTCCCTTTTCTCACCCAATTTTGCATGAAAGTGTATTTTAATTTTTCAAGGTGATTTATAAGATAGAATAGGTTTGTGATATTTTCAAATATCATTTGTCAAAGATCAATTGTAGGATTTCTGATAGCCTTAAGGGATAGGTCTATAAAGCATTAGAATGTTAGGAGTGAGGTGTTAAAGGGTTATAAAATACTCTCAAAAGCCAAATACATGTATAATCTATGTTGAAAATAGTATTAGCTTAGCTCTTAGCCTATAAATTTTTTGAGTAAATCTGAAGTAAGGTCTTTATGAGTAAAACACCTCTAAAACTCAAACAATTAAACAATAAGGTCTAAATCTTTGTGAACAGTTAGGGAATGGATCTCATAACTTATTCCAAATATCATTGGGTTTAAAATGTGTTTGAAATTTCAATTACATAGGACTATTTTTATGTACACCTATAGAAGACCATTTTTTAGAAAGTTATGCATAAGGTAAGATGATTTTTTGCTTGATTTTAGTTATATAAACTTGGGTAAGGGTTAGAACATGTTAAAATTACTAAAAGACTACTATAAATATATTTTTTAATAGATACAAACTCTATTTTGATAAATTGACCTATTGTAGAAGTGACTAGGTCTAGAGACATAAAAACTTAAAAAGATAGAATTTCATAATGAGATCTTAATCTCTTAAAAACCTATAGTTGGTTGATTTATTGTAAGTGTTGAAACCCACATAAATCCTTGAGTTTTCTTAAGACCTATCCAAATCATATTAAATAATAATTATTCAAAATAAGGAGAGTAGATCTAAGAGATTAGTGACTAGTTAAGAGTAGACCTATTGAGTAAATGACTAGTTTAAAAGAAGATTGTTTGAGAGTAGATTTTGAATCAAGTTGAGAACAAGAATGGATAAGTGAGGTTGGAATTATTCATGATCCTAGAGAATATTAATAGGAATTTTATAGCCTTCTTAAAAATAGAAGATAAAATTGTTTATTAGGTGGTATTAGGGGATGATAATGGGTTTTGGCCAAAGATGGATCATTTACTCATGAGTGAATATTATGTTTCATGTTAGTAAGGTTTCCTCATATTATACTAAATACAATATAGCTAACATTAGGAAGAGGTTCATCTTTCAAGTTTAGCACAGATAAATTTACAAAGATGAATAAGTAGACCATGTACATGGTCAGAAAAAGGATTTGATAGTAGAATTTATATTTATAGAGATTACTCGAGAGGTGAGGAAAAATATAAATGAACACGAATCATACAATACATACAAATAGTAGGCCTAGTTTTAATAAAATATAGTAAAAAAGGCAATAGATCCAAGTGAATGTGAAATATTAGGTAACTTGTAAGTATAGGTGTCTGAGTGAAAGATTTATAGGGATTTATGATTGATTTTATATATTTGAACTATACAAGTTTGAACATGATTAGGTATGGGATTTAAGTGAAATAAAATTGTGTTAATGATCAATTAAAAAGTTATAAATGGGTGATGACAAATGCAAAATAGAAAAGAGTGTCATTAATAATTTTCACTACACACAATCAAATAAAAACTTTAATTTAAAAAAATATGGAAGATCTAAGATTTATAGCATTTAAAAGAATAATTTTTTAATCTTAATTTATGTATAAAATTAAATACAAAATCTGATAGATAATAGTTTGGAAGATCAAAACAACACTATACAATAACATTTTAAATCTAAACTAAATATAAATTAGATAAATGAACATAATTTAGATGAAAACTCTAAAAAATAATATAGGCACATGTATAATGTCAATAATACATATATTGTCATGATATGCATAAAAAATTTACATCTACCAACATATTATCTAGTGTTGGGCGAATGTCATATACACATATACAATGCCAAAAATGCATAAATTCCCATATAGGCATACAAAAAAGCACATCTCATGTACAAAATCCTAATCATCAAATATCCTCATTCTCTTTGGCTTCCTCAAAAAAGACTCTCCCTGGGATGCCCTACTAGTAGATGGAGATCCCTCTAATACCTTGGATTGCTTCAAGGTTCGACTGCAACTCCTACACTCATAGATCACTTGTATTTGAACCTATTCAAATACAAGTATTATTAAAAATTTAATATAAAATATATTCAACCATTTGTTAAGAAAATAATTTTAAACTACAATAAAAAATCATTTAAACATGTACTTACTGCAAGCTCGTAGTCCTACTCAATCTATTTTTTATGTTCAAACAAGTTAGTGACAGGCTCAACTATTCGAATAGGCATCTAAAATAGGGAAGAAGCATGAGAATTTTCTCTACTAATCATCTAAATAGGACTATTATATGTCATAGGACAACTTTGTATACACAACACATTCATATAAGTTATATTTTCCACAAGTATGTAGTAAAATTATTAAAAAAAACTATTTTTATTATTTAAAATTATAAATTAATATATACCTCTATCAATGCCTACGTAGATGACATTGCAACAGTAATGCCTATGTAGATGACATTGTAATAGTAATGCCTATATCTGTCTCAGCTTATAGTGATGGAGGAGAGTCTACTCGAGCCATCAACTGAATGTAAACAAGGTCTCACTTATTTTTCTATAAAGTATCAAAGATATATATGATAATTTTTTCTCCTTAGTTAAACCAAGAGTGTATTTAATAGTAATATACTTATATATTGAGATCCTTTATAGATAAATTTAACTTAAACTTACAAGGCAAATATACATAGACTAAATGTACATATAGCATAAGATTAACTCAAAATTCTACCTCTATATAAGGAAAATGTTCCATCCTAATAGAGACAAATGTAGCAATAGATGGGCTAGTAGTTGGATCTAAAAATGTAAATAATGGCTACATCAAATAAAATGTTACAAATGTCAACTGTGATGATGAATGCAACGTCACCTCTTGAGACATAAAACATGACATATATATTAATCAATTTCTATGTAAATTAATTATTATCTAAATTAAATTTGTAGATATAAAATAAATTTAACATGATATTTATATAAAATATACCTACATCTATGTAGTGGCTGATGTTTGCACACAAAATGTGTGTTCTAAAAAATCATCACTCATAATTATATTATCTAATCCCTTTGAACCACCAGCACCATTGTCATCATAAGGTCTAGTGAACATAGCTCCATAAGAACTTCAAGGTTGGTGTCAAGTATGCACACTAGGTTGCATATATCTAGCATCGATCTATGAGTGCCTAATCGTATGTTAAATGAGTGTATCAATGAGTAAAATAGGTGCATGAAGAGTGTTGATATCCAAAACCTAATGAACTATAGAGGGGATCTCAGTTTCAAGTGGATTTTGGATATGAATCCTTCTAGGATAATTAGGCACACATGTACCTCGTCATTCTTGTGTAGAGCCTTTTCCTTGGCCCTAAAACTCACTATAATCAAAATAGTTTAGAATTTCATTGAGTAAAAATTCATAGTAGAGTTTCCTTAAAAAATACAATGGTACCTTATGGTTGTTACCCGATGGATAATCAAATACTATCCACCATCAGTCTCAAAAATTAGTTATGATTAAATTATTTTGGTAATGATGGATTGGAAAACATTTAACAATTACCAAAAATGGTGAATTGGTGGATATGTCAATAAATAAGGCACAAATAGAGGTTTTTGATATGTCTTTATTCTTGACCTCAAGTTTTAACAAATTTTTAGCATAATAAGCCCTACAACTATCCCAATATGAAGCCCATCTATCAATTTGACTTATTATAGAGTCAATTTGACCTAATATTTTCTCTATGGAATTGGTTAGATAAGTGTGATGGGTTATGGTGGAAGTGTGATCTTTAATTATCCCAATTAACTCTTCAATTTAAATTTTATTTTCCACATTGTGGTCAACTAGAGTCTCCTAGCTACCTAGGTGATTTTGTAGAACTGTAGAAGGGTTAGGTGGAGGGTTAAGAGGAGGAATAAGAGGGTTAGGAGGAGAAATAGAAGGGTTAATAAGAGGATCTATTCAAAACAAATAAATTACTAATTAAATAATGAAAATAATAAAACAATACTAAAATTAAGGCTTAAAAAGTGTAGATTTTTAGCACTTACATGTTCTACATGGTGGTACCATTAATTAGTGGCTTCCTAGGATGAATTTTTGAAATATTTAGCTTCAATATCCCAAAATGTGATCTTGGAATGGAAATATGTAGGAAAGAAAGAAAGCTTGAATGCAAAATAAGGAATTTTGAATTCAAGTTTCAATTTTTATTTTTTTATTTACACAAGGAATGTTTTTGCATTATGGCTTGATAATTATTGAGCCATAATTTAAATAACATGATGCATTAATTAAATAATGTGTTCACATTAATTAAATAATGTAATCACATTAATTAAATAACATGATCACATTATGTAAAATGTCAATGAAATTATCCCCCAACTCTATGCACTTACACAATGGCATATGTAACTTTTTGGGATTGATGAATCACATTCCTCTTAGAGATCACAAGTAAATGTTTTTTTATTAGATTGGATCTTGATGCCTATTTTGAAGATTAGGTGAAATTCCCTAGCCAAAATCAAAAATAAAATCAAACGTTGATATCTAAAATTGAAAACCTCTTTGAGTTACTTTATAAAAAAGGAAATAGTAAATAGAAAGGCAAGCCTCTTGGTGAAAACCATTTTCTAATTCCATTAGATACGGATATTCACCCCTCTTCCTTTGAAGCACAAGAGACCTATAGTAAAAATCCTATTTATGTATCAAATATCAATGCTGAGGAGCAACAAGCTTTTATGCAAATTATTAAATAATGCCTTGAGGTATTTGTTTCATGGCCTTTGCCAGCATTAGGAGATTCTAATTCATCCTACTTGGGAGAATTAGATGAACTAGTCTAACTACATTACTTTGCCATTTCTAATTATTTTAACTCCTTACCATCTATTTTAGATGATGGTTCTACAATTCTTGTGGAAGACACTTCAGAGGTTAACATTGGGACTCCAGAGGACCCAAAGTGGATTAAACTAGGCACGCCCCTCACTAAAGAGGAACATGAGGTTTTAACAACCATTTTTATCAAATTTTTTGACATATTTGTATGGGCTTATTCATAGATGTTATGATTGAACCCTACCCTATTTTTATACCATTTTATTTTACATTTTGATGCCAAGCTTGTTATAATGAAGTTGCATAAGATGCATCCTCATATTGTTCTACTAGTGAAAAAAGAGTTAGAAAAACTCTTAGATCTAAAATGCATCAGAGTAATCAACTATTTAGAGTGGATCTCAAACATTGTGCCATTAATAAAGAAATAAAAAGGTATCTAAATTTACATTAATTTTAGATATATCAATAAAGCCTGATCGAAAGACAACTTTTTTTTGCCTAATATTGACATGATAGTCGACTCAATAGCTGGATATGAAATGCTTTATCTTATGGATGGATTTTTATGGTATAATCATATCAGAATAGCACTAGAAGACTAGAATAAGATAATGTTCACCACTCCATGGGTAATGTTTTGTTGTTAGATGATGCCATTTGTACAAAATAATATTGGAGCCACATACCAAAGGGTCATGATAGTGAACTTCTATGATATGATGCATGACTTCATTGACGACTATGTCATTGACATCCTCAGTAAATCAAAGACATGTGTAAACCATCTATTCATATTATGATGAATATTTGAGAGACTTCATGAGTACAATGTTGAGTTTAATCTAAAGAAGTGTGTATTTGGCATAACTTCTAAAATAAATTTAGGCATCATTTTCTCTCACAAGAGCATTAAACTCAATCCAACTAAAGTTCATGTGATTATAAAAATGTTTCCACCATCTACCTTGAAATATCTTCAAAATTTACAAGGTAAGATACAATTTATCTAATGATTCATCTCATAATTGGTCGATAAATGTCATCTATTTATGCAGTTACTGAAGAAAGGAATTGCATTTTCATGTAATGAAGAGTGCCATAAAGGATCTAATCATATTAAGTAATATCTATTGAATAAACCTATTTTATTTGCACCCACACTGAATAATCAATTACTACTTTACCTGTCAGTGACTAAAAATGCATTGGTAGCAATTTTGGCACAACACAACAAGGTAAAGAGAATGTTGTGTATTATTTAACTTGAGCATTGGTCATTTATGAGCATAATTATAAACCAATTGAAAAAGATTATTTATAAATGGTTTTCATGGACCAAAATTTTCATCACTACATGTTGAACATCAAGACCATTGTGTTTATCTCAAATTTTTTGCTTTTCTTACTTTTTTATTTTTTGAAAAGAAAGAAACTAGGAATGAAGGGTGTGGAAGAATACATGTTAAACTGTGTGCATTGAATCCAGACAATTATGGAGAAATATTATTTTTATATGAAATAATACCTAAAAATAATAAAATACTAGCACAAAAAACTTGTTTTTTAGACAAGTAGTTGGGTGGATTGCCTAGCGTGAGCTAGATCCTAGAAGCAAAAGCTTTTTAGGAGGCTGTCAATCCACCTTCTTAAAAAAAAATTAAGTTGGAATGATAAAAGAAGTAGATTTTGCATAAGAATATAAAATAAATGATACTAAAACAAGAAATAACTAAATTCAATACAATAAATTTAAATGATTTTCAAAAGATAACTAAATGAATGCAATAGTTTAATTAATACTAATGCTAAAAATTGGTAAAGGTTATGGTTTTGGTTTAGTAAAATGGTGAGGGTCAAAAGGATTATTTTGTTGGTTTGGGTAGATGGTCAACGCTGTAAGTATACAAAGGTATGAATAGATAAATGAGTAGAATAAGTAAATATGGCAAGGAAAAATAAAGGTAAAGATGGCAAAGAGGGAAAAGAGGTAAATGAGGCAATGAGGTGAATGGGATAAAGGGGATAAATGAAATGGAAATAGATAAAGGGATTAAATGGGATAAAGAGGAATAGTTTAAGGGATAAAGAGTATGGAGGTAAAGAAAAGAGAAGGCTGAAGGTAAATAAAGAAAGAACTAAAATTATAAAATAAAGTAATTTATCTCAATGTTGTTGAAGTGGCTTGAAGATGTTGATGATGGTTGAATGTTGATGAAGCTTGAAGTAATTTCAGAAGAGCTTCATTTATTTGATAGTTTCTCCTCAAAGATGATTTTACCTCCAAGATGATGACCTCCAAAAAAACTTGTAGCAATATACCAAGAACAAAAGACTAACTTGCCACTTAACCTTGGGTGAAGGAGAGGGGGTATTTATATCATTTTTGTGTGAAGAAACATGCCAAAATAGAGGAATAGTGAAGAAATTAGAATTTTTTCAAGTGGGCTCATGATTTAGGTAAGATGGGGTGGGTGAGGATTCCCATGTGGGTTGGTGAGTCTCCAAGTTTGAATGGAAATTATGCACATGGGTTTGAATGAGTCTTAGAGACTTCTCCCCATCCTTTCTTGCTTTCACACTAGCACTTAAGGGGTGGCACACCAAATGTGGCACCATTTTCCATGTGAGGGATGAAAATTCCAAGGTGATGTTGGTGGGGATTCCCATGTGGGTTGGAAAGTCTCTCATTTGGGTTGGTGAGCCTCCATTTGGGTTAAAAGGTCAAAAATGGGTGCCCTTTATCTTTCCCAAAGTCTTAAATAGGTAGGTATCTCTTTTTGAAGTCTAGTTTCATGTGGGAAGACAAAATACATGTTGGATAATGACCCCTTAAGGTTAAATTCACCACATTTCAAGGTGGGCCCTTGTGATGCTTGAATGAGGTCATCAAGCACTTTGGGAAGGGTCCAAGGTGGGGTATGATGGCCCACATGAAGCCACATCAATTTTAAGCCACATCACTTAGCATATCACCTTTAAATCACATGCCATGTCACTTTCCATGTGATCATACAATGTCATCATGCCATGTCATCATGAATAGTGATAGTGGGTCTCATAGTGAATAGTGGCTATGAATAGTACTTTCTAATAGTGATTTTGAATGATATTTATGAATAAGAGAATAGTGATTTAGTTGGGTTAATGGGGGTTTTGGGAAGGTTTAATAAATTTTAAGGGATCCCAAAGAATTTAGTCATCAAAAAATATAAATGTCTAGTTTTTTGGTGTCTACACATTGTTATTGACAAAGTAGATCCACTCAAGTATCTACTTTCTAAATCAGCTTTACAGGGTTGCATGGAAAAATGGATCATGCTATTGAGTGAGTTTTAAATTGAATATGTCAATCATAAGGCCATTAAGGGAAATTATTCACAAATATCTTCTAGAATTTTCTATTTAAGATACTCAACCTCTTACATTTATATTTCTAGATGAGGCCATTATGACTATCGATTAAACAAAAGCACTTCCTGAGGTCAAATAGTGGAAGATGTACTTTGACAATTCATTTATATCTCATGCATCAGGTGATGGAATATTATTTATTATACCAGAAAGGGATCTTATTCCCAAGTCCTTTTGTATTAGATTTATCTATACCAATAACATGGTCAGGTACAAATCACTCATTATAGGGTTTTGTCAAGTAGTACAATGAGCATTTAACATTTACTAGTTTATGTTGATTCTCAACTAATCATCAATTTGATTACATACCAATACCAGACCAAGGATGAGAATTTGGTACCCTATAAATATATGTTTGATAATCTCAAGTAGTAGATTTCCAACATCCAATTGGAAATAAGACCTTGAGCTAGTAACTAGATAATGGATGTTATGGCTACCATTGGATCCATGATTCATATCACAAATAGAGGAAGGAATTATCAATTTATTATCAAACATATCTTAACAATGGCCCAAGAAAACTTAGTTATTGAGATGGTTTGTTATATTATTGGTCCCACCTCTCCTTGATAATTAGACATATATGCCTATCTTCAAGACCAAACTATGCCTCCTGATTTATCACATAAAAAACGAAAAGCCTTCACCCACAAAGCCTCTTGTTATACTCTACTTACAACAACATTTTATCATAGAATATATAATGAAACTCTACTTAGTTATTTAAATTTTGTAGAATCTATATTAGTGCTAAGGGAAGTTCATCAAGGAATGTGTGGAGCCCATAATAGCAAGGCAATCTTAGATAAAATCTTACTGTATATTGGTTATTATTGGCCAACTATGAAAGTAGATGCAACAACATATGTGAAGAGGCATGTAAAGTGTTAAAATAATGCCAATCTAATTCATTTTATAGCCAAGACAATAAAACCATTGATAACACCATGGTTGTTATCAATGTGAGGACTTAACCTTGTAGGGAAGATAAACCTTACATCCTCTGATGGCCATATCAAATCCTAACTACTATTGAATATTTCATTAGGTTGGAGGAAGCCATTCCTCTTACATAAATCATTGTTAATAAAATATACAATTTAATGTTCAACCATCTCATTTGCCATTATAATATACCCTTTGACATTATATTTGAGAATGGTGATTCATTTATAAATAAAAATGTGAAAGAAATTTATACCTAATACCACATCAAACAAAATCTCTCTACCATATACTACTTGTAAGGCAATGGCCAAGTTGAGTCTCCTAATAAATCATTATCAATATTTTAAATAATATTACCAATGACATTGGTCATAATTATCACTTACATCTATTTAATACTCTCTAGGCATACCATAGCACATTTTATGCTCCAACAAAAGATACACCCTATTTACTATTTTACAACATTGAGTCCATTCTTCCTGTCGAGGTTGAGCTTCCTTCTCTTTGAATTTCATTGCATCTCCTCATAAATGATGAGGAATATAGACTAGATTTCTTGTAAGAGCTAGACTTACTTGATGGAAAATATATGGCCACCTTGAATAATCTTTAGGCATATTAGAATCAATTAAAAGGCCAATATAATAGGCACATTAAGCATTGTGAATATGGTTTTGGTGACTTGGTGTTAAAATAAAATAAGAATAATGTCAATGTTGAGACAAAGAAAAAAGGAAAGTTCCAACCAAAATGGTTAGGGCCATATGTAGTTATTTCTTACTATGGTTCTAGAGAATACAAGCTCCTCACACCAAAGGGAGATGAACTTGACAAACCAATAAACATAGTGCACCTCAAACATTTTTATGCTTGAGGGACTTATATTATAGTATTTAAAGATCATCTAAGTTATGCCACATTATACCTATTCTTTGTATTATACCCCTTACCATTATACCATTCCATTAACCCCTTGATAGCTAGTTATTTTTACCTAACCTTTCCTATCACGTTTGGCCTTGGTTCTTATTCATTTGTACTTCAAGCGCATTTATTGGTTGATGACAAAATTTAGCTATATTAGTTATTTTAGAATTAAATATTTGAATGGTATTATATGACATCAGTATGAAAGTGGCCTTAGTAATTACATCCTTCTTTTATTGTTACATCATATATTTTTTCTACTAATTATAATCACCTATGGGTAAATTAGTACCATTAACCTTTTTTATTGTTTCTTAATTATACCCACCTTTGGGCAAATTAGGAACAACACCTTTACTGTGCATTATCACATCACCTTACCATTATTGTTTCCATTTACCTTAGCATTTACCTTTACCTAAACTTTTTGGTACTTATTTAGACACCTTTTATGTAGGTATAACTATAGTGAATCAATGTCCATCAGAACTATGTAGGTAGTGCTCAATTTACATTCAAGTCAGCTCAGTCACCGCTTTTCCATGCCCTCATCATTTTGAGAGTATTTTTAAGTTTGAATTCTTTCACCATTTTATGAGAAATCTAAGACATGATCTCACCATTTTATGAGAAACCTAAGCCATGCTCTCACCATTTTATGAGTTGGACCAATCTATATCTCATAATTCTCTATTGGGTTGAGATGCCTACAAACTCCCAAAAACATTCAAAATAGTTTGCAAATTCTGAAAACATCTATAAAAGTCCTAAGAAAATCATAAAAATCATAAAATCATGAAAATTGATTTAGAATTTCCATATGAGATATAAATACATCAAAAATTTTGAGGATGGTTCATCTTACCTATTCAAAATCATTTATAGACCACCTTGGTCTTTTTCTTCACATTTCTAAGATAACTACATTGGCCTGAGGTCTACATAGACTATGTAGATAGCACTTGGATACATGGGGTATATTAGGTTAGCTCAACCATCTTCATTTATTTTTAGACCACTTATTTACCTTAAGGATCTTGGGACTCCTAATTATTTCACAAGTAACTACTTGTCCTTTAGTTTACCCATCCTTATTGGCCTTAGCCATCTGCTCTCACCATTTTTCAAGCAACCATTACCTATGCTATCACCATTTTGTGATCTCACTCTCACTTTAAGCCATAGATGTAGTAAACACTATGAATTATAAATTTAGTTCATTATTGGATACTTTTATCTTGTATTTTAGTGTGGTTTTAGCCTAAACCATACATTCACACTTTTATGATTTGTTTGTGTTGACATTTTCATGACCGTGAGCAATATCCCTCTTGTTTCTTACACACTCACCATTTTTTGAGAACATTACTATTTTCATATAGAAATAAATTATATTTTTATCATCATTTTCTTCTATCCCATATCTTAAAAGAAATACATTTATCCTAAATTTCATCTTGGATCTTGTGTCAATGGAACTATGTAGGAAGCATCCACTTACCTAGTGCATCTAAAGTTATCCTGGCTAGCCCTTCCTTTTCTTCTATTCCCCCCATTTTGTTTATTTTATTTTATTATCTCCTATAGCCTAAGGGTAATGCTTACCATCCTTGTGTGTGTTTTTGTTCCATAAATCCTAGGGT